>VZRE01005547.1:0-44733 GCA_013396775.1 Cephalopterus ornatus | reverse complement strand
TTTTTTTTGTTTGTTTTGTTTTTTTTTTAAATGTGTTGAAAACCATGTCATGCAGAATTGCAATATATTCCAAGTAACCTACTTTGTGTAGCCGTGTTCAGGAAACCTATCTATACAGATGACCCTGTAAATGTACTTGGCTGAGTCATGTCATGTTGAGTTCATGTGGAAAAAAAAGAGAAAGAAAGTAAACCCACCATACCTGCCCTTGGCAATCTGTAGAGAATGACTAAAGTAATGGTCACATCATTGTTAATTCTAGACTGGGTATCAGTAACTGCAGGCTTAGGTCAGGTATAAGCACACGTTTGTACAGCGATGTATTTCTGTTGAATCAGCCGGGGAGCACGATGTGATATTTATGCTGGCTGATAATATGGCTGCCCAATATGCCAGATCGAGCTACCTCCTTACTTCAGCTCACTTGGCTGCTGCCTTGACTGTGTATTTGAGAGGCTGTACATGTGCACTGGGATTAATGAATGCAGCAGACATCTCAAGCTTGCGGGCAGCCAGTGGTGAGGAGGTCCCTTGTGAACAGCGGGTGGGACCCCACAACTGCACACCTTCATGCAGCTCCAGGGCAGACCCTCCATGACCATAGTCAGCCCCATCTTTGAAAGTGCTCTCTGAACTATCAGAGTGAGGACGATGCATTTGCCTCTGCCCTGCACTGCTGTCCATAGTACAACCACGCTGGCAGTTCCCCACATCTCTGATCCCTGCTCCAGGCCTCAGTACTATGCCACACAAGTCCATTCTTGGTGAGGCCTGTGAAAGTCCCTGTTTCCCAGCAGAATCAGGTGATGAAATTGTGTGTGAATGGCTCTGCTGGGAAGAGCATTGCCTCCTTTTCACAGAAGGCATGCAATGACAAAGGATACAGGCTGGGAGAAAGCGCAAGAGAACAGCCAGATGTCCTGATAGGCTTTTGTTCCTCTGCTTATGAAGCAACACATGCACTTGCAAATGCAATTATTTGCCAAGAATCTGGCAGATAGATCTCTGGAAGGGATTTTGACAGAATATCTTCAATAGTTATTTTTTGATATCTTTACAATGATGTTGGAATACATTTTTAACCTGCTGAAGGGAAGCAGAGAGAACATAGCATTAAATTAAGCCTGATCATGACTCCCACACCAGGATCCTACTTGCTTGCCATAACTGGAGCAATATGCGTGTGATCAAAGAGGTGAATGGAAGATGGAAGCAGAAAGTCAACACTGCTAGCATTGCCTGTTAAGGTTTATTCATCTATCTCTGATCTGGCAGATAATTTCAGTGCTAAGTGCCAGACTGCTACTTGTGGTTTTACTGCTAAATATACCCCCAAGGTGCCAGAGGGGGTATATTTATCAGTATGAACCTCAGGGCTCATCTCTAATCATCCAGGTCTGCATGCATTCATTCCCCCAATTCTACCTGCTCTTGGCCACTCACCAGCAACTCTACTTATTTTTTAGGACCCCAAATTCCCTCTTCTAGGAAGGGAAATAGAAACCTTTGAACAAATGAAGGAATAACGTGTTTGGTTCAGTCAAAAAAATATTTTTTATATGGAGAAGATATTATCATTCATGTAAGAAAGTAAATCTGTAGGTTTTTAGCCATGAAGACTCAGGGAAGAAGTACAGGGATATAATGGGCAAGAAGTGGCATAAAAGCGACATACTTTTCAGAGTTTCTACTAAAATTAAGGAGTAGTAAATTTTTTGTGCACCCCTGAAGTGGTCTAATGACTGTTTAAAAGAACAGCAGAATGCTGGGATGCTCTACAGAGGCTATGAATTATTATAAATGTGAAAAACATCGCATAGCAAGAATTACTTTAGAGTACTCCAGTGCCTTTCTGAGAGATGCTTCAGAGAAATCATAAAATACAGTCCTTAATCTAGGATTTTAGAGTTTTTTGAAATCATGTTCTTGACAGTAGCTGCTTTATATCTACTGGCTTATGAACAGGGTGACTCTTTGCGGGATCAGGGCTAAAGGCTGTAGTTCTGCAAATCCTTATGCATGAGTAGAGGGTAAGGACTGAGTCCTAAAAATCACAGTATGCTGTGAGTGAGGAAAAAAATGTAGAGGAAAAACAGAGGAAAGTGATATTTTTCAACCATAAATAATATGGTATCCTTCAAGACAACTCTTTCATAGAAGTTATGTGTTGAAAAGAAACTTCTGTTTTCATAAGTGAATGGCATTTTAGGGTTATTAAAATATCGAAGAGAAAAATCTCCAGCCATTCAACAACTCTACAATGTTATTGAAAGAATACTTTAATTAAAAACCAAGAACATCCCCCACTCACCTGCCCTGCTCCCATTCTGAAAAGCACTCTCCTTGTTTTCGTGAACACAAGCAAATCAACACTCTGTTAGCACAAGGTAGCTCTTGTTTGAATTGTGTACCCTGGAGATGCATAATGAGTGCAAAGAAACTGTTCTGGGGGGTTGTTTCAGATTCTGAGAAAGGAGAGAAATTAAAGTGCCCTGCACATGTGGTCTGGATCTCAAGAAGAGGGTGGGATAAATTAAAAATAAAGCAATTTTTTGATTTTGAACATGATGCATAAAAGTTAAGTCATAAAGCTATAATTTCCTTCACCCAATATTTTTTATAGCTAAAATTTCCATCTGTGGGGAAGAATTTTTATGGATAGAAAGCTAATAACATTCAGAAAACTTCTATTACTTCCAAAGAGGTGCATTCAGAGCAGCATGTATAGATCTAAAGCAGCATCTGTGACTCCTCAGAATTAGAGATGTAAGAATATTTAATTTATAATTCCATTAAATTAATCAGTAACACGAATGTATTTGAGACCAAGGAGATTTGAAACACAAATTGCCAAATTGTTTTGGCAAACACCTACAATAATAAATCCAGTTGATCTAAAATCTTTAATTTTAGCTAAAGTACATTTGTTGCTGCTAGGAATTATTTAACTCTTTTTAACCTTTACTTGTTTTAGATTTATTATACATCTTGAAAGAGAAAAAAAAATCAAAAAAAGAATTCAGAACTTCATTTAGAAAATTCTAGAATATAGAAACAAAACATACTGAAAATAATGTTTTCTTTTTTAATTATCTTTTAAATTTATTTTATTTTATATCTTATATTCACTGATAAAATAAATATTGTGAAATTGATCTGTAGGAAGAAAAACAGTGCATTTTTGATAACAAGATTTAATATTCTAAAATATTTTATGTTTATTTGAAGTAGTCAACAAAGCCATGTACTTATTACTCGAATTTGCCAGAGCTTTCAACCTTTTGTGAAATTCTAGCCCTTTTGGTGTCAACAGCAAAACATTGACTGAGTTCAGGTTTTAACCCTATCACTACACCTGCACATTTGAGCCAAGAAGAGTAATTTATATAGGAGAATTAGGCTGGTGAGAGGAGACACAATTCAATTGAAGGAACTGATTTTTAAAATCTGTCAAGGGAAGGGGAAATTATTTTTTAACAAATTAACTTGCTAAATAATGGCAGAAAACCTGGTGATATCTACAGTAGATTTATGGACTTCCAGACTCAGGCATCAAAATCTTTACACATCAAGGATACAGCAGGCACACAGGATGCAGAGGACTGACTCAAAAAAAATGTCATGGTGAGGAAAAAAACAGCTGTGAGTTTCCACATCTGATGTGTAACAAGATGGGCAGGAAACTATGTCCCATCATGGAATAGTGCATCAGGCTGCTGGCCTATTTATTCCACATCCAGAGGTTCAATTTAGCCCCAGCACCCCTGCTGAGGACTGCCTGGGAACGGCAAGCAAAGCAGGAGCCACTCCTCAGTCAGTCCTGGTTGACTCTAGGAGTGTGCTTGTGTCGTTGCTTTGCTCTGCTACTCTTTTTTCAGAAGAAGTTACCTTTGGAATTGTGGGATATTTTTTGATGGAGGGTCTAACTGAAAATACAGTTCTAGTGGATTTGTTAGCTTAGTTAAACAAGTCCATGAAATCTTCCCTTGAAGGCAGAAAAAACAGCAAGCCCCAAATGCCAGTCTGCCTTTCTACACTTTTCTTGTTCCAAGCTCTTTATTCTGGTTCACTGTTCTGCTCTTTACTTTATACTACAAACTATACTTTACCTCAAACGAACAGGTATGTCTTCACTACCAATACACCCCCCATTTCCTTTGGTTGCTATCAATCTGTGGCATTTAATTCACCGATTCAAGAAGCTTGACTATGAATTTGAAAAAAACAAGCACACATACTTTCCAAGGAGACTGTGTGTTGTGATTGGTATTTAGAATTGCCCTCCCCTGTCTTCTCTTAAAGCAGCCCTGTTCCTGTGCTTGGGACATCTCCTAGCCCAAACAGTGCAGCACTGTCTATGGTTCCTTACATCAGTAGCTTACACCCTCCAGTTCCCAATAAAAACTGAGGGCATTTAATTACTTTGTCCTGAAAGGTGCTCAGGGCCTCCTTGTCTCCTAGAGGTGTGAATAGCTTCTGGATTGTTCATTTCTGTAGTTCAGCCCCTGCAGTGTGTGTTGGACACTTCAGCGTCGTGTAGTTGGCTGATCAGATAATTTTCCTGGTGTAGTGACAAAGGCTGCATTCTGCAGCTGGGGCAACTGGGGTGCAGTGGCCCTGCACTGAGCCCTATGGTACTACAAGTATCTGTGCCATGGAAAGTCAGCTGTTACCAGAGAACTAACATGAACATGCTGACTTCAACTACAGTCTCAGAAATGATACTACCTGCACATCTGATTCATGGCGGTCAATTATATCTTGCAGTTATATTTATCAAGCAAGCATGTCCCACATCACCATCTTAAATGGCAAGGCTGAAGAACACCTCTGGTTACTTGCACTGCCTGATGCAGCCATTGTCCTGTTAATTACTGAATAAAAGTCATGACCAACGTACATAGTACATACTAGTGTAGAAATATCTGTTGTGGATGGAGTGGTGAGTATGGTGCAGAGCTGAAGGCTCATGTTTTAGTCTGATTCAGCAAAACCACACAGACTTGGCTCTAAAAGAAAGTATAAACCAAGCAGAAAAAGCAATTGTGGAGAGTATTGTGAGAAACAGATTTAGCACTGGAGACAGCATATCATCTCCTGCCCTGCTGCAGTATTTTCATCTCGCGCCATCCTTTCTCCATGTTTCACATTTGCTCTGCTAAGATAGTATTTTAATGTGTATGTCATTAATAGTGACTCAATTTTCTTTTAAAGGAAGTGTAGTGAGTACAAGTCCCTGTGGTCAGATTCTCAGCATGAATAAACATTCATATACTTCTGTTCATTCCATTTAGGTATTGGCAAGTGCCTTCTCAAATACCCAGCAGATGCACGAATATTCCATGGCTAAAAGTTCAAGGTGATGACCCTGTAGTTCTCCGTTTATTGACGCACAAATGACACAGTTCTAACTCTGTTGAAGGTCAGAATACAAAACACGCTAATTGCTATGCTACAGCATCATGTTTCTCTAGATTCTTCTTATCTATTTATTAAAAGGTACAGACTTTCACTATTCTCTGTCACGGAGTTCGTGATTTACAAAACCAATTTCCTTGCTGTGAAACTGCCCATTTTTATTGCTCACTTTTATGTGGAAGAACTATGGAAGCTGGTGATGTCTTCAGGATTTTTGTAACCCTCAACACACTGGAAAATGTCTGCTTCACCCAGCTTTTGATCACACAATAAGCAGTCTCTAAACATTTTGCCATGCCTAACATTTTGCTGCCATAGGCAACTACTTAATCTGCCTACACAGAAGCTAGCCCTGAGGGGATGCAAAATGTGTTGGAAAGGGTAGATTTATACTAAAACATTAGTTTTCAGGGTTGGTAGAAAAAATAGCTGTTCATTTGAGATTTCCTGCTTTATTCTCAGCTGTTCCAATAACAGAAGTGTTAAAGATTTCTACAATCAAGGTTCCACATAGATTGCTTCTATAAGCAGATTTGTTTCCACCTCAAAATCAGTACCGTATTTCTTCTTTAGGTTCTACCCTTTTATCATATAGGCATCTTCTGTATAAACCAGACTTGAAAGGTACCCTTGTGAACCATGAGGAGACCAAAGTGAAAACCCATGACAGCCAATTGGAAATGAATTCAGCTCTCATGGTTTGACTCTCCTTTTTGTTTATATTTGCATTAAGTAGCACAGCAGAAGGAGGCACTGTGCCCAGGCTGGAGGGGGAACCCCTCTCCTTTGGGAGGCAAAGTAGACACTGAGTCTCCATTTAAACCTCATTATGACATCAATTCATGTGAAAAAAGAAAAATCGCAGGTTTGCGGTTCATGCCTGTAATAAGCCCTTTAGAAATGAACTGCCCTGGCAACGTAATTTAATCCTTGCTACTTCCATGTTTTTTTATAATTATATATTCCTCTGCTGTAAGAGAACCAGGATTTGTTGTGAATCAGGTCACCCTGTAGCTGTTTTACTTGAATGAAGAACTCAACTCACACTGCTTCTTAGAATCTGTTATGACTTCTCTAATTTAAGACTATTACCTGAAACAGACGTATTTTATTTGGCTTTTTCCATGTTGACGGAGTGTGAAAGCTTGCAAAATGATCTCCAAGTGCCTCTATAGAATAAGACTCATAAGGCTCATTGTGATAAGTGAGAGCAAAGCAATCATAAAACTTCGCAGGTTGTCTGTGGTCCACATGGGATGCTTGGGTTCTCAGTGGAAGCAACTGCCCCATTCCTCCCACCGAGTGAAAGAAAAGTGGCTTGCTAAGGCTCTTTTGTAAAAGACAGATTTGCCAGGAAAGCCTTGTTCTCCCAGAGGTATATTAAACCAGCCATGCACGGCCAGAACTACTGCATTCCCACATCTTAAGAAGGGCCATGACTGTTGGAAAAATTAGTTTTCAGCTCCAACAATGTTTTATATGTCCTATTCTTATCCTAATCAATTAATATTATGATAGCTAATGAGCATTCAGAAAGGACAGGAAAGGTATTCACTAGTGAAGAACAGGCTCAGTTTTGGGATTTGAAAAGAGCAGACTGGAGCCCTGGGTAGTGAATACTTTTCTCTCCCCTACTCCACAGGCTGTGGGCTTGATTTTTAGCTCAAGCTGAGATACAGACATTACAAATGAATGAGAACAAGGGTGGTTTTAGGCCACCTTTGTGTTTTGTTGTATTTGCACTCTGTCTGGTGGTGGGGTTGGCCTGAGTTACAGTAACTCCAAGGCAAATCTAATTTACACTTGGATTGCCAAAAGTTGCTCTGGCAGTTGAAAATAGTGACATCTGCCAAGGGTGCAAATGCAGCCCTCTGTGTTTTTTTTTCTGATCACATTGCATGGTATAAGAGCATATGCCACATCAACTGCTACTACTGGCAGCTAAAGCAGTCACATTTTCCCTTCATCAGCAAGCCTCTACTCTCCTAGGCCTCACTTGATGCATCTTTTATAATTGATGTAGTAGTCACGAGTATGCTGGCTTTGTCTCACTCAGAAAAGTTTCACATAGGCAGGACATTTCTAATGTTCAGACTTTTCAAGCATGTGCCCTCCTATGATCAAATTATCATCAGGGACCATTGAGATATTAGCAACTAAGAAATTATTCTCCTGTCTGGAATCTGCAGATTTATAAGTGATGTGATCAGAACTCCTGTATGTCAGTAGATAAAGCTGTTGGCATATATTAGCAATACTTTGATGTAAAAAAGAAATTGAAGTCCTTTCTTCAAAGAGTATTGTTTCTCTTTTGTCTAATTCTTTTTTTTAATTCTCCCAGAGTCTGGGATTATACTTTTGTCATGTATTCGTGGCTATCTGAGGGCTTGCTTTGGTCATTCTGGAGAGTTAATGAATCTGAGCTCACAAATGCTGCTTGCAGGCATGGTTCAATCTTAGCTTATGTGTTAATACAGTCTCCTTCATTTTCTGAGTTTGGAAACTTGGCAGAACAAATTCGTATGTGATATGGTAAACACCTGTGAAACCACAAAAGTCATGAAGAGTCTGTATTGGGACCAATAACCTTCCTTTCCAATACAAGAGCTAGGGCTTCTTATGTTTAAACTTTCTAATTTACTAGGAGGAGGCAAACTCTGAATGAACAAATGAGTGTGTTTTTTCAGTGTCTAGCTGAGCTGTGGAAATCCTTTCCACAAGATCGGGTGTACTAAAAGCTTACAGAAGTTTGGGAAGAGTCTGGTGAAGTTCGTTGAGAAAAAAATAAAGAGAATTATTAAACACATATTTTTCACATTATTAAACACATAAACATCAAGTTCAGGAAGTCCCTTGAGGCCTTTGTAGCTTGAGGCCTGGACATTGCTTAGGTCAAGTGTTATTTGTGTTTTCTTATACTCTTCCTTAGGCATCTGATTTTGGCCACTTTTACAGGCAGGATGTTGGATTACATGTGCCTTTGGACTGATCCATTGTGGCTGCTCTATGTTACATGATGTTATTTGTTGCATCACAGATGCCTGCAATATGTTCATGAAATACTCTGCATTCCTGTGCAAATCACATACAATCTTCAAAGGGCCAGCTTCTTCCCAGGGACTTGCCTAAGGTGACAAGCTGAGATTTTTAACTCTTAATTATAAAAAATGAGATGAAGTGAATCCTTCCCTGCATGACATAAACATTTCCCAGAGAAAAGAGTGTTTCTAGTTAAGGGAGGTTAAGAAAGAGATTGCTGTCTTGCTGTGTTCATGAAATTCATTTGCACTAATAAATCTTTGCAAGTAAGAACCTTCTCAAGGAATGAGCCCTAAATCAGTCTGAATAACCTGGATCAAAACTTATATTTTAAGTTAGCTTACTATTTATAAGCAGATTTATATACTATCCAATCAGCTCTAGACTACTCTGAGTTTTTGGATTTTGAGGGATATGAGGGATACATAGATATGAATGTTTTTAATTTGTCTATGTCAATATGATATCCATCAGTCAAAGATGTTCTTCTAGCAATGTGAAATTGTCTCAAGGAACTGCTTGAGTAGTCCTCTTTTATACATATATTTAACAGTTTTCAGATGTATAAACCATTTTATATTAAATTAATAATTATATATAAGGTACGGTAGATCAGAAATTAAGTGAGGCTAGTAATATAAATCAGAAAAATCCCCTTCACTATTTTATTTCTCTATGGGGATACTTAATAAAAAGTTCACATGATAGTGCAAAAGGGAAATATAGTGTCTTTGAACAGCTTGATTGTCATAATTGTATGATATTTAATGTCAGCCAGGAGCAGAGGAGCACCCTAGATCTTAGAACATCTTAGAAATTGCCTTTTGGTGCACCTGGCTGACCCATTCTTTGCTGATGACCCTAAGTGACAGAGAAGATAATGTTATTACTGTTTTCATTAAAGTTCTCAGAGTCATGGTTGAATGATGGCATATTAATGAGGATTAGATGTAGGTGGAAAGACTCCAGGCTTTGGAGGCAGCACGAAGTGTTATTCACTAATTAGAATGCTTCTTTCTATAGTCATGCAGCCTTAAAGCTGATGCAGGGCAGGCCTGGAGTGGGATAGGATGTTCTTTGATATAGATTTCTTGGCATTAATCTGCTTTGCAACTGTTTCAGATGGTTTACAGCTCTTGCTCTAGCTCTTTGAGTTTAAGAAAGTGTTGGATTAGCAGAGACTATTACACATAAGTGGGTTTGAAGTCTGTTAAGAATAGAAGCCAAGAAAGACTCAAAAGTTAGGAAATGCTGGAAATAAGGTTGTCTTGCATATTTTTACTGCTCTTCCTCTGTGTGCATATACACCAGAATACACCAGATTTCACTTTCATTAATCCCAAATCAGGTCCGTATAGCTGCTCTTCTCCCTTCTTCTGTTGATATGTGGAAAACAAAAGGAACAAGTATCACTTTAGCAGGGTGTTCATGACTGCATGAACTGCCCATTCCTTCTTTACATTAGTGTGTCCCAGACCTGAAAGGCAAGAAGTGGTTTGGTTTTTTTCCTTCATGCCTCCTATGTCTAGAATTAGAGTTCCCCTTGTAATCTTTTCAAAGAAAAATGCTACAGTATGCTTTCCCTAGCTTGGATTTAATAATTTTACACATTTTCCTGCAAAGCCATATGAGTTAGTATAATCTCGTTTGCACAAAATACTGATCTCATACACATATGTCATAATACCTAAACCACAGCCATGTCTTTTGGATTTCAAAGTTTTTCTAGATGCCACAAAGGCACGGCATTTGAAAAGGCAAATACAGAGGGTGTTGAAAAAAATATCTTTCATTCATTCATTCAATGTTGTCTTAAGTGCCATTTAAATTGGTAGCTGGTGCTAGCAATGTAGTCAGCAAACATCGACTGGATGCATTAGTTATATAATATTCAGCCATGGTGTGAGTAGGGATACAACAATGCCCATTGCAAATAAGCAACCCTTTACTTAATGAGAGAATTGCTCTTGTTACATGGAGTTAAGATATTACAAAGATACATTGCATTTGACAGTTTTCAGTGTGGGTTCAGTATCTGACTAAAATGGCTAAAAAGATACCTCCCAGTCACTCAGCTGTGCTGTGTTGTGGACTCTGCTAAGGAAACGCAGGATACACAACTCTCTTCAATGAATGCTTCGCTCTGCAGTGCTTTAATAAAAGACTTCCATGAAATTCTCTGTCTCCTGCTGGCCTGTGATAAATTCCACGTGTCAGAAGTTGCAAAGGCTTTCAAAGAGGATAGCTGTGAGTGCATAGCATCAAATAATGATTTTCCCATGTAAATGAAAGTCGAGGTTTTTGCATCTGCAATCAACAGGAGTGGCAAGACACCTGGCAAACTGCTTTATAGCAGTTTGACCTTAATAAAAATGTTTCAATCTGATCGTGAAAGAAGTTAATTGGCTATATTGATTAATGTGCAGCCTTCATTATGTACAATTGCTGAGTACCTTCTAATTTCTCAGTGGAGGAAATTTCTGCATTTTTCAAAGCTCAACTTATCACCTAGGAAAATGCTCCCTGCTATGTGAAGTTACTTGTAAGGATTGTACACCTCTGGGGAAATGATTTAGCTGATTCAGCAGAGATAGTGGACTTCAAAAGAGGAAAATTGCCTAATCCTTCTCTTTTCATTTAACTGCAGAATTTTAGTATGAGACCTGGAGAAACCAAAGAAAAAAAGGACAGAATATTGATAAGTTTCCATATATGATAGCAATGAAAGACTATAAATCTTTTGACAGAGAAACGTTTACAATGCAAAATGATGAGAAATGTTTATTTAATATTTACTGCTCAATTGTACTCATTTTAGAGAAAATTATTGATGCTTTTACTTTTTTTATGCATTCTTGAAATAGACTGATATGCAACTACTGCATCCTAAACTATAGCTTATTTATCATCTAGAACTTGATGCACCAGCAAATTATAATGACAAGAACATGATTAAGCATTTTTTTACCTGATAGAATGGGATCATTCTTCATAATTATCCCCTTTCACTTCCAAACTTCCTTCCACAAGACAAACAGACATCTACTTTAAATGCCTAATTTGAAGCACCCGCATACTGTTGGGTATCTAGTTATTTCTGTCCGGAAAATGCACTTGAAACAACTTTTCTTTCGGTTTGTTGTGGTTTAGGATTGGAATTCTCCAATTTAGTGCTCCCACTGAAAGCAAATGCCGGTCAGTCACTGCCCCCCTCATCCTTTCCCTCCCCAGCGGCAGGATGGAGAGGAGAACTGGAGAGAGAAAAGGTAAAGATCATGGGCTGAGATAAGAACAATTTACTGGAGACAACAATGAGATAAGACAACAAATAATAGCAGACACACTACTAGTGACAGAGGGTACAAGAAAGAGGTGAACCATTCACATGGAAACAACAATACCCAACTGCTCCCTCTGCCATGTTTTGCTGACCCAGAAGGACCCCTTCCCCCTGGAGGATACTCCTTTCCCCCTGCCCCTGGCAGTGACGTGAGATGGTAGAGAATAATCTCCGGGTCCCGGCCATGCCTTCTTCTGGCTAGAACCAGGACAAGGTTCTACTAGTACATAGGAATATTTTCAGCTCTGATAAACAGTCATTCCTGTTGCCAGCAAGTGAGGTGAAGACAGTGAACAATCGAATTTTCCAGAATTCTCAAAACAGGGTCAACCTAGAGTGGGTTGCTCAAAGGCTTGTCCAGCTGGCTTTTGAATATTTCCAAGGATAGAGAATCCACAACCTGTCTGGTTAATCTGTTTCAGTTTTTGACCACCTTCATAGTAAAAGATATTTTTATGATGTTTAAGTAAAATTTTCTTTGTATCAACTTGTGTCCATTGCCTCTTGTCCTTTGACTGGTCACCACTAAGGCGAGTCCAACTCCATGCTCTCTACTTCCTCCCATGAAGTTTTCATACAAATGGCTAAAATAACCCTGAGCCTTGTTTTGCCTAGGCTGAACAATTCCAGCTCTCTTAGCATCTTCTCATATGTCAGACAATCTAATCCCTTAATAATTTCTGTATCCCTAAATTACTAGGTGTTTGTTCCTTCTATTTTTTTAAAAGAGCTGTATTTCTTCTTTACATCACACTTCCAAAACCTATTGTAATTTGAAATTTCCCTTCCAGTATTTGTGAAGACCAATCAACATCTCCACTTTTAATTATTGCTTATTTTCCCTGATTTTCACCTCTAACAATAGATTTTCCTAGTTGCCAAACCGTCCCAGCAAGTTGGAAGCACTCCTGAAATGACTGGCTGATTTTTCAGTGTCCACAAGCCAAATTATTTTGTTCGGGTTTTTTTTTCAAACTGCATTAGTGACCTTGGGAAGAGAAATTATTTTTATGCATCAAAGAATCTTCAAAGGAGCTTTTAGATGTAATTTTGAATTTTCTTCTCAATTCACAAGCTGCCTTTCCTCCAGTCCAATTATTACTACCTTTGCCACCAACAAAGCTGGTATTCAAGTGGAGAAAGACAGGAAAATAAATGCATAATACTTGCTGATCATTGTATAGGAATAAGTAAAACTTGTGCAAGTTCCCTACAGAAACACTGAAAAATAATTCTTTGAGGTGTAAAGACCTAACCCCATTGAGTAACAGTCCATCAAGAGACACTAATAATGCAAGAAATATGTTAAGCTGCCATAAGACCTTTGGCAACCTTCTAACCAAATCGTGTGTCATCAAAGTTAAGGAAAAATTGTTACTAGATAAACAAAAATCAGTCAGATACCACTTCCCCAACCCCAGGGTGGCCAGTGAGCTTAATGCATAACCAAAGGGTCTTATTCTGTCCACTTTCAGCTGTGACTTAATTTTAGCTGCTGTGCTTTCAATAGACATCTAGGACAAAGAAAACAGTGGCTGCTTCAGTCTGCTATCTACCCAAAGTTTTGAAGTCTACCTTCCCACACTGTCAATGGAAAGGAATTGTCATAGCACCTACCATGTGAACCTACATTTAAGGAGCTATTCCAGAGTGACGAAGCTGCAAAACAAGCTATGTACATCAACGTTTCAAGATTAACATCAATAGATTATATTCCAAAATCTTAAAACTTCATTTTATAATTAAATTCAACTTCACTTTCCATTTAGCTATTTATTTTTTTTCAACTGACATATAAATAATCTCATCCTATAAACCATAGATGAGTGAATAAGAAAACATTTTCTTGGTATACAAGCAAACAAGCTAATTCACAGGGGCTCTAGTTAGCTTGTTTAGTATGAAGTTCATGCAGTAATGACAGAAACACTATAAAATCTCTGGAATATCTTTTTCAGGTGATTATAACAGACCCTTCTCTAGATTCCAATCAATAGTCTCAGCATCCCTGTAAATTAGAAAGCACCTATTTTGCTGAGCCAAGTGTAAAAATGTAAGTGAATTTTATAGTTCAGATAGGAAAGAGATGTGAATAACTTTCTAGAAATGGGAAAATGAAAAGATATGTTCTTATTTATTTTTATCTTTGTGTGTGACTAGACGTCTTTGACAAGGAAGGATTTGCAACTTTTTTTGATTTTTGCTATGATCTTAATGGATAAGACATAATTTTCATAATTTAGAGTGCTCAGCATCTTTGGCTGTCCTGTTCTTTGCCTATGTGCTGAAGCTGTGAAAAAGCTTAACTGATCATAAGACCCTTGAGTTTTGGGGAAAAAAATCTAGCAATTTTTAGTACTGAAGAACAACAGACTTATTCGTGTTTATTAGGCTTTTCCTGAGACAACAAATGAAAGAACTGAAAGGCAGTCTTGTGATGCTGCTTGACATCTATGTCTTACCTAACTTTAGGAAATAATAACAATGATTATAAAACAGGTTTTACTGAAAACTGAATACTATCAGCTACCTACTTCAAAATCTGGTTATGTTTTTTTCTGTTTATTGTTTCAATTATAATGTTTTTTCTCCATTTCTATAATGATCTTGGCAGTCATTTCACCTCTTAAATTGTTTTAGTCCTGGAAACATGCAAGGGAGTCTGTACCTTTTAAAAAGTAGAATGTTGGGGGGTTTTTTTGAATCCTACTTTACATTTTGTCTGTGGAATTTTGTATTGGATTCTACAATGCAGCAATCAAAAATAAAAATAAGCAAACTGTACCAAAAGTATTTTCCCTTTGTTTATTCATTTCTGACAGGTCAGTGACATTTCTTATATTCTCGAGTAGATTTTAAAATATTGTGAAAATATTTCATTCATTCTTTTGTGACTGAAAGGATCTGTTTTCTCCCTTTTTTTATCAGTTGGCATAACAGATTTGACTGAGGAAAATTCATCCCTTCATTTTTCCTATGTATATATTCATCTCTTCTGGAGAAGATGACTTCTTGGGAAGCAATGTTGGTCAGCTTTCTACTAAACCAAAGTTTGTGCTATGCATTCTGCTCTGACACTATACCAGTTGAGTTCAAGGCAAAGGGGATATTTTTTTCTGCTAGTTCTTATTTGAACATTAAAAAAAAGATAGCTTATGTGTTTCAGAGAATTTCCAGGTGGAATCCACTAAATTGCAGGAATATTTGAGAAATTACAGGGAAACAATATAATGACAGTGAATTTGCATGTAATGATACAGCAGTGAAAATTGGGTATAATCTCATTTCACAATTTTGATCATTTCACAGGAAAAATATTTCACAACTTGAAAACATATTTTTGATTTGTTTGAGTTGAATATTCCTAGAAGCTGGCATTAAGTTGTGTGTGGGTTTTTGGAATGGTTCCCCCCTCCGCAGAGATCCCATGGTAACAGTCACCAAAACTCAATATATAAGTGAATGCATGCATGGTTAGAACTGCATGCTTCTATTATTTGTCTATCATTTGAATCATAGGTGCTCCAACCTGGGACAAAAATAAATTTTGTAGTGGTATATTAATGAATCCGTCCTGAACAATTATCTTAAAATGATGAGGATATAAATTAAATTCTTCTCTACTGTTTTGGAGGAACCTTCCAGTCAATTCAACTGTCAAATCAAGTCAAATGTCAGCATAATTGGTTGCAAAGTAGTCCTTAATAAGTCCTTAGTAATCAGTATTTCAACTGTCAGTCTAATTTAGTGTGACTGCAATGTTCATAATTACAAGAAGTTTTAGAGCTGCAGTTAACCACTGGAGAGGCAGGGGGGCCCACAGAATGCTTCGGTGAGCTGTCAAGAGATCAGAAACATTTTAAAATTTGAATGTGCTTTTAACCACTTTACTGTGTAAAAGGAGTATGTTAAATGTCATCTTTAAAGGCATCTCTGTGATAATAGCATGGACCCAATGAGATGTGAATAATACAATAATTTGCTGCCATTTTACTAAGTGATATGATAATAGCACTGTGCCATTACTTGGAATACTTCTTATTAAGTGCTTGCAGATTAAATATCAAATGCCCTATTGTTCTGCCTAAACAACTTATCCATCAATTTTCTGATATTTTCATCCAAAAGAAAAGAAAATTTTAGATGTTACCATAGAGTTCCTATAGTAACAGTTTTGAATGGAACACATCCACTGTGCTGCTAATGGGAGAAAACAAAACAAAACAAACATTGCTGAATTAACATAATAGGCACCAAGCTGCAGGAAGACTTGCTTGTGTGACCTTTGAATCCCTGACTGTGACTTGTCTCCGGGAAATTAAGTATAGCATTTAGCATAATCTTAAAGAAGGTGATTAATTTACAGGATTGTTTCCTTTCCTCTGGTATTATTTAATACTGTTTAACAATTCCATGGGATAGATGATTCCAGTAGAATATGGAGTTGTAATTCTTTGTATGTATTTACATAGCCCCTAGAACAGAAACATTCAGTTAATTGTTGCTACACTTTTGCTGAGAATTGCTAATTTTTTTGCCAAATCCCACTGACTATTTAAGAAATTCCACTTGGCACATCTCCTTCAGAGTCAGGGAAATGGGGCTTCCTGGTTCCCAGGCACCTGGGAGAATATTACAAATAAGGTACTTCTTAGGGTACAAGATATAGAAGATTCAGCAGACCAAACCTAGACCTCTACAATCCCTAGTATCTTTAGATTATGGAAAATAACTCTCAAGAGTTTTGAGGCATAATTAAATTCATTAAATTCATTCATTAAAAGTACATATTCTTTTCATCATCAACAAGTTAGATGAGTCCTACACCTACCTGTAATTTTTGTTACGTCGAGACAACATTTTGATTGATCCAAACCTTAATTTTGCCTAAATGCCAGGGCTGCATCACAGAAACACAAGGGAACCTGTCCATTATTTAGATTAGGCTACCTTTTGCTGGGTAGGGTAAGTGAGAAGAAAGTAGTATCTTCAGAGCAAGATGCAAAGAAATTAGGCACCGGGCTTTTTTTTTTTAAGTTTTTTTTTGTTTGGTTTTGTGACTTTGTTTATTTGGGTTTTTCTTTGTTGGTGTTTGGTTTTGGTTGGTTTGTTTGTTTTTCTTTGAGCAAGCTTCTCTTACACCATTGAGAAAAGCCTAGAGATCTCATTTGCTGAGTTTAGATATCTGGTTCACAACCATAGGTTATGTGATGACACTTTTATTAAGAAGTTAGTTCTACGTAACAAAGCATTTGATTTGCTTCCAGCATTCATACATGCACATTCTGTGTTGGAAGTTAATTTTAAACTTCATTGGAATTTCTGAAAAGAAGGTAACAGTAGGGGATAAACATGGAAAATAAAATTCTAATCAGAGCATTCAGCTGTAATGTAAGAATGTATTATGGCTGCAGCATTGACACAAGGCAGAGGATGCAACCTGTGAAGGTGGATGACATGTTTTCAGCACCTTCTCCCTATAATTTACAAATTTTAAATCAGCTTTAAAAATAGATTCCCACACTTCAAAGTGCATCTACACTAACTCTATGTATTTCATGCACATAATAGTCACAAGCCAAGAAAACCCAAATAGCTCAAGTTGTCCACTCCTAGCTTTCAGAAAGACTTAATAAAGAACTTTAAGACTTGGGTTATGGTTTCAAGAAAGTTAAACTCATAAGCTCTTTAATTGTATTCTTTTTTACATTTTTTTAATAAGTAACCAAAACCCCATGAATTTTTGCTGTGTCATAGGCTGTAAATGGGAGTCATAGCAATGTGAATCAAGCTAATGGGAGCTGTGGATGACTTGTGAAGATAGTGCCAAAATAGAAGAACTTTCCCTTTAAAATCTTATTCAGCTTCTGCAGCAATGATGGTAATTTTGAAGTGAGAGCATTGATATTCTGGTTGGTAGAATCTAGCAGAATCTAGCTCATCTCTTGCTTTTAAAAGTCTCAGTTTTAGGTTTATTATGCATGTTACCATTTTACTGTGAATGATAAAGTGATGCAGCCTCACCTCAAGTACTGTGAGAAGTTTCGGGTGCCACAATATAAGAAAGATATTAAACTACTGGAGAATGTCCAAAGGAGGGCTAGGAAGATGGTGAAGGGCCTGGAGGGGAAGCCATACCATGAGCAGCTGAAGTCACTTGACTTTTTCAGGCTGGACAAGAAGAGACTGTGGGGAGACCTCTTTGCAGTCTGCAGCTTCCTCAGGATGGGAAGCGGAGGGGCAGGCAGCGACCAGTGACTGTGGTGACCAGTGACAGAAACCAAAGAAATGGCATGAAGCTGGGTCAGAAGAGGTTTAGTTTGGGTATTAGGAAAAGGATCTTCATTCAGAGGATGGCTGAGCACCGGAACTGACTCCTCAGAGAAGTGGTCACAGCACCAATCCCGCAAGACAAATTTGAACAGCGCTCTCAGGCACATGGTGTGATTCTTGGGCCAGGAGCTGGACTTCACTGATCCCTTCAGTGGGCCCCTTCCAATTAAGGTGTGGTTGTTTAAAACCAGCTGGAAATTATCAAACTTCAAACAGTCACTCCCCTTAGCCCCTGCCCACTCCAGTGAGAGAGGGACAAAGGCACAGATTATGGGCTGAGATGAAAAAAATACCCAGCCCAACAATGACATAAGAAAAACAAACTAACAGCAACAATAATAATAAGATAAAAAAGAGGGTGATTACATGCAAAAATGTCCACCGAGTCTAACTCAATGCAACTGCACCACAGCCTGAGCCCCATGGCTCCCGAGACAAAGAGGAAAATGGTGGACAAGTAGTCTGTGCCTGTGTCTTTCCCCAAGCCCAGGACAAGGGAAAACAATGATGGACAAACCTCTGGTAGGACTGGAGCACCCCACTGCTCCACTAGCTGCTTCCTTTTCCAGGAGAAAGAAACAAAATGACACCCCTGGGTCCACGTGTCTGCTTTTTCCTCCATCTCAAGCCACGTCCCCTTTCTTCACGGAAGTGAGAACCCCTTAGCTCTGCCCCCCAGCAATGACATGGGTGGTCAGAATAACAACCTGTACGTGTCCAAACAGCTCCAGACTCTGCCTCCTCCCTTCCTTGGCTGAAAACTAGGCGATCAAGATATTCTATGATTCTATGACTTATTTGAAAACTCAGTAGACAAGGGTTTCTTAAAGTTCTGGAAACACAGTAGCTGACACAATTATAGTTTAATGAAAGTTATTCAAGTGAAGGTATCATATCTCACAGTTAGATATTAATTGTTTATCACAATCCTCTTTTACTGCAGAGGTGATATCTCTATTGCAGATACATTTTACTTGCCACATCTTTGTGATTTGAATAGCTATAGATATGCAATACTTTTCATGGTCAGAATATGGAGGGCTTATTTTTCTAAAATCAAAATAATAAGCCACAGGAAGCAGATAAGCAAAACTCCTGTCCTTGGTGGTGATTCATGCAAGTAAAAGTCTGTAATAACTCTTAATGAAGCCAAGAATATTTTTATGGTCTGAATACAGCCCCCATAGCTCTCAGTGTGAGATTTTTTCCATAGATTTTAAGTTATATAAAATGTCAGTGCTGTAGAAACATGAGCCTTTTACAATTAACATTGTATAATATTTATATACATTTTTTACATGTAAGTTGTAATTTTGCTTCATGTATTTTTATTTCTTTTGTGCCATTGTTTATGTTGTGCAGACAAAAATAGTCCATTGTATAATTAAGAATGGTACCGGAGTGCAGCTCTCAGGGTGTATGAGTTTTTGAGTTACTGCATAGCTTGCAAGTCTTTTCACTTCCATCTGAGGGTTTTCAGGCATTTCTATTCTACCTTGAAGATAACCAGGGTGACACAGAGGATTAGTGACTATTTAAATGGCTATCAGGTGAAGCAAGGCATAATCAAGGGGTATTGGGAGTGGGTTTGTTCATTCTCAATGGTGTGCACTCCAGTGCTAGAAAGCCTATCAGTGAAAAGGTCAGGGTAAGGCAACAGGTCCCTTTTAAAAGGCACCTGAATTTGAAACCATAGGGTTTCCCTCTTCCACCCAGAGCCACAGCAATGCTCCAGCCCTGCCATCTGGCACTAGGCTTTCTGCTGATGGCACGGCCTTATCAGCTGGGGTTGTGGGGTGGGAATGAGACCCCAGCATGTGGCATGGTAATGCAGGAATAAGTAAGCCATATGCCCATGGCGGGGGGGATGTGAGAAAGAGGGTGGTCATGTGTATGTTGAGGTAGACATGTGAGATTTGACCAGTGACAGGGCACAGCTTCAGAGGTGTAGCACGCACTGGAGGCATTGCTCTGGACTCAGGTGTGAAAAATCATTGCTGCCTGTATGAATCAAAGGAATGGCAGGATTGCTGGATAGTTCAGGTTGGTTGGGTCCCTCAGGACATTTAGCAATTTTTTTTCAGGTATAGTCATACAAGTCTTTTGTTCCATTACAGCTAAGGCACTCTGAATTAGGATGAGCTTTTGTTCATGCATTTTGTTGAACCTGCAGGCTTTTTGTTTAGCTAATAGAATATCCTGTACTATTGTTTTCAAATCCTATCATAACACTGAAAAGTACCATTTACCATGCTATTTTGCACTTCTTAGTGCAAAATAAGTGTCAGTGGAACTTCACCAAGCATTAGTTCTTAAATAAAAACAATCAAGTTAGAACAGCTTTCAAATGGAAATCCCGAATGATGGGTTGCTACTAGCAGGGAGTCTTTGCAGGCATCTTTTAAGCTTATATTAATGGCCTCGCTCCAATGTCTTGCATGGTTCTAATTACATGACATACAAATAGGGTGAATTAAAAGTGGCAGGACTTTTGACAGAGGAAATGAAGGCCAAGTTTTAGGAAAATTCTCTAATACAAATAAAGTATATTGTGAATAAAATCAAACTTACTACTGGAATAGGAAACAAACTGGTTTTAGCTAGTTCTTCACATTCAAGA
Organism: Cephalopterus ornatus; assembly: GCA_013396775.1. NCBI lineage: Eukaryota > Metazoa > Chordata > Aves > Passeriformes > Cotingidae > Cephalopterus > Cephalopterus ornatus. The sequence continues at coordinate 23,983 of VZRE01005547.1, read as the reverse complement.
CTGGTTTTAAGATCCCTATACAGAGACTTGAAAAGTGTCATGCTTTTTGCAGGTTTGTAATCTGTTTTACTTATTCTCAGTATATAAAGAAATAACAATTTAAAAAAGGGTCTGATATACCTTTCTGGAGAGTGACTGTTGTGTATTTTCAGTGGGGTGGAGTTGGATGCATAAAACTGAAGGAGGCCAAAATCTAGTGTGAGAAACAGACTCCAAATACCTGCTCTCAATCCTTGGTACTCTGGAGTTGCATATTTTTGCCAAGGGATCACAGCCTTTTCTTTACAAACTTCTAAAATGGTTTTGTAGTTGGTAAGATGGATCATTTATTTTGGGGTTTTTACTTTTTTTTTTTTTTAAGTAGAAGAAGAAAAAAATCAATACTGTAATCAATCAGAAAGGCGCTGACTGATTCATCTGGCAGTCCCATACAATAGCAGTTGATGAGGTCAGATAAGGACATGACAGACTGTCAGTGCTGGATAAACCATTTCTCCTGCGTGGATTAATACAATATTTGTAGCTGCAAGGAAAGACTGCCAGTTCTGAGTGGTTCTTGAAGGGGTTGCGAGAAGGGTCAAGTAAAAGTTATTTCAATCAGCCCTATAGTCAATTTATGAGTCAGATAGTTGACCTTAAGTCAGTCAAGAAAGAAAAAACAAAACCAAATAAACAAAAAGCAAATCTAAGCATGGAATTCCGTTTCCCCTGAATTTTGCCATGCCCTTTTTTCACTTCTGGTAGTCTGTTTTTCAAGTGCAGTGTCTATTTGCTAGTTATGACGTCAATGTGTGAGCTGTGCCAGTCAGTCACATCAACTGTAGGTTCCTTGCTTTCCCTACAGGCTGGCTGTTATGCTATGAAATGTAAAGACTATGTATTAAGTTGAAAACATATCTTTACTATCTTCTGCCTTTGGTAACTTGGATTCTTCCAGATCATGAGTATGATAAAAGGACAGAATCAACTCTCCCATGTTATGACTGAACCTACTCAGAAGTTGTCAAACCCTCTTACCAGAAAAAAAAAAAAGATCCTGTAAGGTAAATAGGAGAAGGCTTTTATAAAACTCTAGCTAGATTGCTACTGCTTGTATTCCAGCTGACCTTTATTTATAATGTTTGTTCATTTTTTTAATGTGTCACTGCAAGAGAATTGCACAATGACAAGCCAAACCTCTGGGGCTGTGTGTGCTCTGTGAAGTAGAAAGGATCCTGATGGCCCAGATGAGCTGGCATTAGGAGAGGGAGGTTATCACGGGGCTCTTATCACTCAGATCTGTGGTCATTACTGAGTAGGGCTCACTTGTCCCTAGTTCAGTGAAACCACTGCACTTTAGAGCCTTCTAGGTCATTGGCATCAGGGGATTAGCTGGTAAGATATGGTTTTATCCTCAGCTATCTTGCTTGGTGAAACAGGATGTCGAAGTAGTAGATCACCTCTCATTCTAAGAGCAGGTGTTGCAGTCATGATTATGTGTAAATGGTATCTGTAAGCCCTTCTGCATTTTTCTTATTGGTGAGATTAAAACATGTGCTGAAGGCTTGGCAGAAGAGCAGTAAGTTTAGCACTGGTTTTTCTGAGACACCATGTTTATGAACAATGAGGAACTGGAGCATTAATAGCACTGAGGAATTTCTTCCTGAGGGAGAAGCTGTATTAAACACCTACACTATCCTATTAGACTGACTTACATAATGTTTGCCCACAAAACACCAGCCTAAGATTACTTCAGTTTATGCTTAGAAATAACAATCAAAAAAGAATCAACAAAGAAAGTGTGCAAAACTGTAATATAAAATTGGTGTTCTGCATTTCTTTCTCTCTGCATAAAAAGACCTGAGGAAATTAGATCCTTAGGCATCTGAAGTCTGGTGATATGAAGGCCCTTGTTGGTGCCCAAGGTGGGGATTTCTGTCTTCTGTCAGGGACACGTAAAAATGTGAAGGCAAGTCATTAAGCTTCTTTCGCAGCTGATGAAATAAACACCTAAAGAGAGTAATCTATCTTATACTACAATATCTTATCCTAAATTAAGTCAGATGAATCACCCTCTGGAGATGACTGTTTCACTGATTAATGCAGTGAGATAACTCCTGTTTTTGAGTCTAGCTTTACCTAAAACCCTGTTTTCCTTCAAGTAATTGTAGTGTCTGATACCTCCCATATCTGAGCACTCCCTAGGCATTGTACTAATTTTGTACTTGTGCTTGTGTTTGTATATGTATCACCTTGATCTAGACAGCTAAGTTCCACTCATGAGAAATCAAGGGAAACTGTGCCTAAATCCTCCGATGTTCCACAAAAGGACCACTGTTGCTAAGAGGTTATTTCTATCTCAATTTCTGTAAAAAAGGCACTTCAGGTACTTTATTTCTAGGTCTGTCTACTGCAAAGCTGTCCATACCTCAGGTTTTTCTCTTGAATGCTTTTAGATGGGAGTGAATTGCAAAGATCACCAAGGTTTATATGGGAAGCACACTGAGAATCCAAAGCATGTGAGACTCCAGGTTACAACTCATTCTGAAACTATTCTTTTCCCTTATCTGTCACTCAGAGGTGCAAAATAATATTTCTTTTTTTTAATTATTCTTTTTTATTCGGAGCTGAATTAAAATACCACCTCAAAGATCTTGCACAGCATTTGGTGGTTAAAATTCTGAACTAAGTATAGGAAGGAAACATGCCCTTCGTTGTCAGCTAGAAAGAGTAGTTTCTAGTACGTGACAAATTACTTGAGCTGATCTAAGTAGCTCAGCAATGAGAAAGTGCTTGTTACAATAAGAGAATCTGATTATAAATCAGGAGAGTGTTTTCTGCCTGTCCCTCTTGGTACCATAATTTTGCTGCTGTCAGCCTTTCCTTCAAGAACTGAGCTCTGAGCTGCCCTAGAGAAAAGGGTTATGCCAATACTAATGAGAAGGGTAGGAATGTTTGGGACTAACTGGGGAATAATTCCTTTTTGTTTTGTTAGCTTGTGAAATAATGGCAATAAAGATAATGCTAATGAGGTACAAATCTTCCAAGCATTAGTCCTATTTGACCTTGGCTAATGAAGAGCAGACAAATCCTCTTGAAAACTGAGATATGGAGATTGCTGTGAGACAATGACCACCCCAGTTGGATAGCCAGAGTTCACACATGGGGATGCAAATAAAAGGTGTGAGACAGACTGGATATGAAATCTAAACATATTTTTAAGGTTAGTTATATTTCATGCAATATCAGAGACAAAAACCAAAAAGCACTCTGACCAAGTCAGCTGCACATCACTATAAAACTCAAAATCATGTCATGGTGTGTACAACAGGCCCTCAGTGTGGCCTGTCAGCCAGTTCCCCACTCACCACACAACTTTCTTGTCCAGACAGAGCCAGACAGAGATGTAGCATATCAGTTTCTCCAGTAGGAGGTTGTGGGAAAGTGTACTGAAGACCTTGGAGAAATCCAGGTAGATGGTAACCACCACTCCCCCCACATCAACTGAGCAGGTTACTTTGTCGGGTATTTGATCAGGTCTTCCAAGTGTGATTTGCCCTTGATGAATCTGCACTGGCTTTTCCCAATCACATGCTTCATCTGACTCGTGATATCCCCCAGGAGGATATTCATTCCATAACTTTCCCAGGGACTAAAATAAGACTGATAGGTATATAATTTCCTGGATTCTCCTTTAAGACCTTCTTGTAGATTGGGGTGACATTGTCTTCTTCCAGTGTTCTGGTTTAACCCTTGATCTCGAAAGCATCTAAAAAACTGTGGAAAGCCCTTGCAATGGTGTCAGCCAGGTCTCTCAACACCTTTGGGAGGATAATGTCAGAGCTCATCAGTTTGCAGGGGTTAACCTCCTGCAAGAGTTCACACACCAACTCTTTCTTCACTGACGGTGGGTCTGTGTTTGCAAAGATGTAAGATTGCATTTTTAATCACTGGGCTAAGACTGACACTGCCGGCAGATGCATCAGCTTTTTGGAAGAATATCCCAGTGATAGCACTTACACTTTTGACTACCTTTCTTTTCTCCCTAGTCTATGTTTTCATGACCATATTCCAGTCAGTCGTAGAATGGTGCCTGAGCTGGGTTTGTTGTAGTTCAAGGGACTTCAAGCGAGTATGGAGAAAAATGGAGGCTCAATTTAAAACTTAAATTATTACACTTTGGTCTTTGGCATAAAGTAGCAGAACTGCATCCTATTAGAACAATGTCAGTATTTTGACACCTTGGATATGTCTGCTTTTTTCTCTTATCTATATCTGTGTTTATGGGAAGGTAGAGAAGTAATGCTGAAGTCACGCAAGTGATGTTACACATTCTAATGATCGTTTCAATCAGATAACACTTTTCTGATCAGATATGCTGATTTCATGATTGCTTCGCTTCTTGCAGTCACAGAAAGCCATTAGAAGCCTACAAAAATGCATTTTTCTGTCTTATGACTTTTGGGCTATCTTGCTTTTGTCATTTTGGTTAGGGATGTAAGAACGGGTTGAAGGAGACATCAGTAAACTTTGCCTGTGCTCCAGGGTGCTAATACAGGATGCAGAAATCATACTGTGTGAGCAATCTATATAATCCTATGTCCCTAAGGTGTCTTGTTGGAGATTGCTCTCAGTAGTTTCAGTTTAGCTCCTTACTTGTGAGTGTATAAGCATTTTTGACCCCTGGTTGACTGAGACTGGTTATTTATAAAGACAGGCCAAAAAAGATCATGTTTAGACATATATAAGCTTTTGTTTGTTTTCTGTGGAATCCTTTATAGTATTTGAAAAAATGAAGAGGACAGATAATCCCTTGCCATGTGTCCTAAATCTAGAGTTCCTGATTAAGCCTGACACAAATGATTGTGAGAGATGGGAGCAGCAAAGTGGATTCATCAAATTTCCTTAAACTTTCTGGATTTTACTGTAAATACAGGTAGTTTTAGCATATAGAGTTAGGATTTTCTCCAACAGTTCTTAAAAGAAAACACCTTTACATTGAAGAACTGCAAATTTAAACCCATGGGGAAACCATATCCACTGAAAATTTAAATAAGTTTAGTTCCACTTCTTTTCCATAACATCCCTACTATGGCTCATTCTCTGTTAATGTGAGGACTTGCTATATCACCATTTCATAATATGAATTTGTAGGATAAGGAAGACAGAAATGCCAATTGACTTACAATTGTATATCAAGTGTATCAAGCAGAGAGGTTTCAAGACGCCCTTCTATTCTATTCTATTTATCCATTATTAATTTTAGCCTCTCCTAAATCAGAAATTTTGTTATGCCTATTTGTTATCACTGATTAATTTCACAAATTTACTACAAAAGGTTTTTAATCTTTTGTATACAGATCATCACATATCTTAGTGTTAAAAGGCAGAATTAGGGAAGTGAGGAGAATCTTCCAGTTATTGCTTAATCATGGCATAATTTGAAGAATTGAATCTTTTGAGAGGAAATATTTTAAATCAATGTGACACTTAAAAATTGCTTTAAGTTTCTTACTGCATTTTGAAATTCTTCTTGAGGCACAACAGATGAAAAGAAATATTACAATAAAAAAATTCAAGGAGTTTATTGTTTCATTAAATATTTACCAGCCATTCAAACTTTAGTGGATTTACTCTGAAACTGAATAAGAAACCTTAGGGTTTACATCTGTAAATCTTTGTGCTGGTACCTACCAAAAGTGATTAAACCCAAGGCAAGACTCTGCCATAGTTGTAAGTTATTTAATAGATGAATTTAGAGTGCAAATGTTTTCCTGTAAGTTTTAATGGTTGAAATAATAAAACTAGACATATTAGATAAAAATTAATAACCAAATGCTTGACATCAAGAGAAATTATGCAGGGACTTTATTTGCATCATAAAAGAAATATGATAAGCACAAGTATGCAATCTGTCACTAGCTCTTCAGGGTCACCCACTCCTCCTTGGAAAAGGAAGAAGAAAGAACACAGGAAAGGAGAGAATTGTTTTTGACAAGGCACAGCTTTCCAGGAGGGGCTATGCTGAACTGGTCAGATGTCTTAAATTTTTGGTTCAGAATATACTTTTTGATTGCAGTTGAAGATATTACATTTGCTTGCTTTAAAAGATCCTTGCACCTTTTTTTTTTTTCTTTTCTAGAGGTTCTGAGGCCTAAAATCACCTTCCAGATCAAAAGCAACTATCATTTGGGATGAAAACACCCTTCACATATACTTCTAGTCATATTATGTGCAGACATTATAAATGGCCACAGACATACACTTGTGTCATAATGGGACAATTTCTGTGCTGTTGGGAGTGATGTAATTTGATTAACTGAAGAAAATCAACTGGGCCATATTAGAGTCTAACTCAGGATTTTTCTGTATGTGTGCCAGTTGCTGGACTGCTGCTTTGATTTTAGTAAATGTGGTTTTATAAATATTTTAAGTTCTTTTCTTGATTTTCGTTGTTGGTGTTTGGTCTTCAGCTCTGGAAGTCACGTGCCAGGGAAAAGTCACACTGCTTTACCCACGAACCATAGTAGAAGTCTTGTTGTAGGCCATAAGATACCTTGTTCTGTCAGTTCTCTGTCTCCCATCACTTCCGCTTTCTCCCTCTATTGCTAGACACATCAATATAAAACATTTTAATGTGAAGTATCATATAAATATTAAAGATTGTTGCTAGTTATTTAAGCATTTTCAGTTTCAGTTGTTGGAGAATTGTTTGATATTGACTGAGGTAATTGTTTTTTATTGAAAAAGAACTTTATTTTTCATGAAACCTGTCATGAACAGAGCAGACCAGAAAATAAATTTTTTCTTTCTCAAAAGTTTAGAGTTTTATGAATTCCTTAGATACTTTTATTCAGTCTTTTCTAGAGATCAGAAGTTACTGCCAAAGGAATTTTGGAGATGAAATGGTCTATTTTTCTGGAAAAGTTTCATTGGAAACTTTTAGGACAACTTTAGAAAAAATGTAATTTAAAAATAAGTGGGAAATTATTGTTGCTTTTCTAGAAATACAATGCTGAGATAATGAGAGAGTACTCAATTCTGCCAAAGGGAAAAAGTGCAGCCATTACACCTGCACTTCTTGCCTTGTGGTGCTGGGAAAACATTTTCCTGGAAGTGCCCTGTACAGATGCAGATGTCTGCAGCACCCCCATCAGCCATGCAAAAAAGTCAGATTAAAATTGACAATAGAGGGAGAGCAGGAGTGCCAACATGCCAGTAAAGAAGTTTTGGGGAAAAAAATGCACGACAGGTATTAGAATCCTTCCCTAATCCCTCTATGTCCCTTTAAGTGTGAGAAAGATGCATCTGCTGCATATCCTCATGATATTATAGTGGAAAATGTGTCACTTTTGACTGACTTAGCTAAAGCCTGCTTGCCTTCAATGTCATCACAACCAGATGCAGAAATGATCTTGGTCTGTATCTGATTCTTTATGTACTCCACAAAACAGTCAGTGTCTCCTGTCTTGAGGACACATGTGGGGAACATGTGTTCACTATTCTGGTGTCTGCTCTTTCACACCCACAAGCCCTTTATCTTCAGATAAAGCTGAAGAGTCACATGCACTGATTACAGCCTGTACTTCCAGGTGGTTTGTTCAGTAGAGATGCTGCTCTGCTCACATATATTGTGGTTGGGATTCCTCTGGCCTTATCTTCAAAAATTTGATATGCTGTCACCAGCTAATCTTTATAGTTAAAACAACTCACCCAACTTTTACATGGGGTAACAATGCACTCAGGCACATGTTATGATTCACTGTCCTATGCAGGGCCAAGACTTGAATTTTGATGACCCTTGTGGGTCCCTTCCAACTCGGGATATTCTATGATTCTATGATTCATCTCAGCTTAAACCACGTAGCTAAAATAAATGATGACAAATTTTTTTTTTTTTTTTAAATAATGAGTGTCTGGGGAAGAAAACTAGCTCTAAAAATCCTACTTTTTGTCATCTGAGTTGTCTGAATGTGTTTTTCACCCTTCAGCTGGGATAGCTTGCATGTCCTTGGCTTTTGTCTGTGGAGTGAACTATGACTTTATTGACAGTAAGCAGGATCAACAGTGGACTCAGTCAGTTAACAGAGAGCAGCTTCCTGAGCTGTCCTTCTTCATAACGAGGGCTGATGCAGTTTGTACCTTGAGAGCTTTTGCCCTCTTTTGTCTTGTCCTGCCTTCAGTCAAAAGTGATTATCATTGAAATCCCATCGAGGTTCAGAAGTCCAGCCCTGTACAGGCAGAGCAGTACTTGGGTGTGACGCCTTCCAGCAAAGCTTTAGGCTTCCGGACATATTTCCACATTACTGTGAAAGGTTCTGTTTTTTCTTGATAAAGGGTGGTAATGATGGCAGCATGCTGCAGGCAACAGCAGTGATTTGAGTGTCCACCATATGATACCTCTCCTCTTAGCAGCAGCATCCAGCCATTTCACCTTGGCTGACCCCCATGTGTGGCAAGGAGAAGCTGTTGGGGATGTTGCTAACTGTAGCTGCAGATTCAGGGATGTCTGGTCACCAGCAGTGGGGCAGGCAACAAGAACTGCAGTGGGCTGACAGTGCCAAGGAAAAGTGCAGTTATCACAACCGTGTTTCTAAATTTTTATTTCTCAGCTGCTATAGAAGGCAGTCTGTGGAAACACAAATGTTGTGATAACAGTTCTATGCAAGCTGCTGAAAATGTTTGATAAATTAAGTGAATTAGAGGCTAGTTTTTATCAGCTTATATAATAAGTCATAGATTTTTACTTTTCTCTCTCATTTTTACTATTTTTTGGGCATATACTCTATAATTTTATTTTAATAGTCTGCTTAAAATTTCTGGTTGACTTTTCACTCTTTATCCATATTAGTCTTCTGAATTTTGGTATGTAAGCTGTGGTGACAGGGACTTTCTTTTGAGCCAGTTTGAAGCTGTAATCACATTTTCACCTTATCACATCTTCATATTCTCACTTTTGCAGTGTGCTGGCCCCTGGCAGTTGATTCATCATGTGTCTCTAAGCACAAACATGGACCGGGACATAGAAAGCAATAATAGAGCAGAATAAATCATATTACAGTCTCATGTCTGGGGGAAAAAGATCAGAGAAGGCATGCCAGCTCTGAATGTAAATGTATTGTATGGCTTCTGGTTTGTCAGCTCAATAGTGTAGTTGTGAATTTATTGAGCCTAGGTTTTGAAAAATGCAACACTATCTGATTTGGTCAGAATCGATACCGGTCTGCAGAATGAACCAGATTTGACTGGTCAAATGCATTTTATGTATGAACTCAGAAAAATACTGTAAATATTGCTCAAACTGAAATAATAATTGAGGATCTAAACTGAAATATTAAGTGTATGTCTGATGCACTGCACATGCTTAATATTTTTATAGCTAGTACAGACAAGGATATGCTATTAAAAATTGAATGAAGACAAGAAGTGGATGGGCAATTCTATCACATTTATTTATTTAGGCATTCATTTGTTTGGGATTTTTTTGCCACACAATTAGGTGCCTAATTGTGTGAAGAGACCTACTGGGTTTCCATGTGTGAACACAGTGATTTATTGAAGAATACACTTTTTCTAAGCATTTGTGATACATCTTCTGGAAATCTGATGTGAAAAATTGCATTTCCAGATTGTCTTGAAATAGTTCGCAAGTGAAAAGAATTATCTCCTTTGAAAATTCCCACCCCTCAATTTAAAAATGTCATAGATGGGATTTAGTACCAGAAATAATATAATTGTAGACAGTATGGTTTATGAACTGTTAGTTTCTTATCCATGTATCTAAAGCTATAGCTGTCTCATATGGCACAGATAAATTCAGTGCAGTCCTTACTTGTCATGTTTTTCTTACCAAAACAGTCCTCATACCAAAATACAAAGAGAGGCAAGATTTTTTTTATAGTCTGTATTATATCATAGATGCACATTTGCTTTGCTTTGGAAGACTAAAAGGCAAAGGACTCTCTCCAGACAAACATGCATTTCATGAAAGTTTGACAGCATACTGTAATAGCTAAATTATAATGAACACAGGCTGCAAAAAAATAAAATGTTAATACAGTTTGTTGAGATGGCAATGTTTTCAGTTCAAATAAGTAAACATAACTAAAGATTGCAATTATGCAGGATTGTGAGTATCCCTGTTGGGAATATTGAACCTTTTTTTTTTTTTAAAAAACTGTAGGTAAGTTGCCCTTTTTTTTATTTTTTTTTTTATTTTTTGTTAGTGATTTTTTCACTAATTTGAGCATCCAAAAATCCTTATGTACCAAATGGAGAACACAACTATGAACATGATATGCTAACAAGACATACAAGGAAGAAATGGGCATATTGGACAGTCGGGTGGTGGGTCACAAAGCTGATTAAATTGGAGCCTCTGGCACAGGAGGAGGGGATGCCACACTGCTACTAATTTCAGTGTTTTGGCATACAGACTCTGAAAATGTCATTCATGGGGGTTAATAATAATTACAAATAATTCACCTCTTTCTTCTCTGAACAACAACTGTGTCATCTGGTATATTTTAGAAGTAAAAATCTCTAACTGATAACTTGATATTATGGATACAGCTAAATCTAAGCACCCTACATAGGTTCAACCCAAACTTTGCCATATATCAGAATCTTTATCAAAAGTTTTTGAATTTTGCTAAGATAAAGTTGGTAATGACACTTTCTTCTTTTACTTCAAATACTGATGCTCCTCACTACGTCCCAGCTCTCTTTCCCGCAGGAAATGATATTAGCCTTTCCTTTGATTTGTTTTTATCTTAAAAAGTTTGTATTTTTTCTAAATATTTCTTCTTATAATTTTTAATGACAATTTTTGTAGTTCAGTTTTTTAAAATTATTTTAACAATTTAATTATTTATTTGAACAAGAAGTTTTGACATTTATAGTCACTTTATTTTGACACAAGGAAATGGAGAGAGAAAAGGCAGTGAACAAACTCACTTTCTGATCTCTTCCCCAAGACACACTGAATTGATGGGCCAAGGCCAATTTTATGGGGTTCTAAAAGGTGAAGTGCCAGACCACAACAACCTCATGCAGCGCTACAGGCTTGCGGGGGAGTGGCTGGAAAGCTTCCCACTGGAAAAGAACCTGGGGGTGCTGGATGACAGCGGCTGAACATGAGCCAGTAGTGTGCCGGGTGGCCAAGAAGGCCAGCGGCGTCCTGGCTTGTATCAAAATAGCATGGCCAGCAGAACAAGTTCAGGGATTGTCCTGCTGTACTTGGCACTGGTGAGGCCACACTCCAAATCTTGTGTCAGTTTTGAACTTCTCCCTACAAGAAAGGCGTTGATGTGCTGGATGTGTCCAGAGAAGGGCAACAGAGCACGTGAAATGTCTGGAGCACGAGTCTAGTGAGGAACAGCTGAGGGGGCTGGGGTTGTTTAGCTTGGAGAAAACGAGGCTCGGGGTAGACCTTATCACTCTCTACAACTACCTGAAAGGTAGGGGTGGGTTTCAATCTCTTCTCCCATGTAACAAGTGACAGGATGAGAAGAAAGGGCCTCAAGTTTCTCCATGGGAGGTTTGGATTCAATATTTGGAAAAATGTCTTTACTGAAAGGGGTGTCCAGCATTGCATCACGATGCCCAGGGATGTGGTGGAATCACCTTCCCCGGAAATTTTCAAAAATTCTATGGATGTGGCACTTAGGGACATGTGGAGTGGTAAACGTGGCAGGATTAAGTTAATGGTTGGACTCAATGATCTTGAGGTTTTTTCCAGACAATTCAATGATTATAAGAGAAGCAAAATCTTAAAAACAGAGGGTGAGGAATCACAGGATACAAGCTTTCCTTTGACCCCCCGCTAAGTACCTACTCAGTCATGGACAGCAGGCTGTAGAGTTTCTCTGTATAAGACAGTGATTCTTTTGTCTAACCTATTTGTCCCCTCAAAAAAACACCAATATACTCAAATCCATGGTTTCTTTTACAATCCTTTGTGATCCCAGCTAGGTTCTGAACTGCTTGATAAGTCTGGGATTGGAAATTAGGGAAATGAAGACTCCAAAGTGCTGACAGAAGTCTTTCATTCAGAAAAATAAAATTTAGTGGAGTGAAACTGTACTTGCAAATGGCCCAAAGGTAGGTACAAGAGTATTCAGTTTTAATAAGCAGGAGCTGGAAATATGCATTTTTGCATTACTTCCCTTAAAATCCACCAGGTGTGGATTATACTCAGTTTAGTTTTTCCTCTTCTCAGTCCCCCACCTCAGAGCAAATCATGTGCTGCTTTTCACAGGGCCACAGAGCAGGGACAGCAGTGAGGCCCAGGAGTTAAAGCAAAATGTTCTGCATAGCAGGTGTGTTTCAAGTTTCAGGATGGAACTTATGCCATGTTTATGTTAAAATAGACAATGTCTTACTGGGAGATTCGACGTTAGACTATGCAACATTTATTTAAATTTTGTGATAAGTTTCTTTGGCAAAATTGACTGGTCCCTCTCTTTGAATACGTTAGCTCAGAAAAAAAAAAAGGACTCCTCAATGATTTCACAATCTATATGCAAAAAGAGCATGAATGGGTGTTATAAATATCCATTTGGTTTCCTGGATGGTGAAATGTTCCTTCAGGCTCTGCTGGTTTAATCAATGGATAAAATAGATTACATTTGTTTATGGTGGTGATAGCCTGACTAATGCATTGACTTCAGGGTGGAAAAAGAAATACTCAGCAATACTTAGAGAAGAAACAGTTAATCCACCCATTAAAAATGTAGCAATGTGACTTTGAAAGAGAGTGCCTTGAAATTGCTATGCAAATTTTGTACATATTGCTTAATATGAAAAAAAGTATAGATTAGTCATGTTTTAAGTAGCAATAAATAAAACATTATCATAATAATGACTTGCTCAAGTATTGAAAGTATTGTTTTAAAGGGTTTACTCTCCATTCCCAAGTTTTTTAGACATGTCTAGTTAGAGAAACTTGTATCTTATATTATTTATCATCTGCTGATGAAGCATTATGGGGATTTCTGATTTACTTGTCAAGTGACTAGCAAAAAACCCTGGATTATTTGTGATTGCTCTAGTTAGGGGGATAAATTAATAATTGAGCTACTTCTGTTTCAGGAAATAGAGACAAAACTTACTTTCTTCTGGCTGGTTCAAGAGCCATTGAAACTGATGCTATTTTCATTAGAATTCAAGCCAATAATGTTACTTTTTCAACCAGTCCATGAGTGCAGAACTGGTTTCGTAATGGAAACTACAATATTTTGATTGCAAAAGGGTCATGTGGTATGGTCAGGCATGCTGCTCAGGTTTAGCCAGGTTTCTTCATCCCTGCTGGGAAGTGGGAAATGTTACTCACAAATGAAGAATCACAGCCTCTTTGAAGTGCCCTGAAGTTGGCATATTGCCTGGTTTAGCTGAAGGAAGGCATAGTATAATGTTCCGTTTGGAATAAGAATAGCTCCACATCTTTGGGAAACAGGATTGAAAACTTCTTAGACCTTTCTGCCTGTCCCCTCCACCAGACTCACCCCTGAATATACATGTGCACAGAGACATTAATGCATAAATGCACTCATGCCCAGGCAGTGAGATTGCACGTGGCTACTGAGTAAGGAGAGGGCTTGGGTATGTGGTAGTAGCTAGACATGGGTGTCCATTGTAGGAGACTAGGAAACAAAGATCCTTCCTGTTAGAAGCAGTAAAAGCTCACTTGAAATATCTCCAAATAACTCTGACCTCTTTGCTAGTGTTTGCAGAACAGTAATGAACGGTGCAAATAGTGAAAAGATGCTGACTTTTGAGGTAGGTTTTGTTCATGCATGGGGTGAGAGATAGGGATTAGGGCAGGGAGAAGCCAAGCAATGCAGACAGGCTCAGAGATGGAGATCCCTCTGCAAAGATGTCAGCACCTGGTCAATCCATTTGTTTGAACTGCAAGCCAGAATATTCTGAGGGGATGGGAGCGTTCAACAGAGTCTTCAAAGTAATGCTTGGAACTTGGTTCAGTTCCAGTTTGAGCTAAAATATGTCTTTGAATGATATGGTAAGCCTGAGTTTGCTTCATATCCTTATTTTGTTTTTCCAGAAATTTTACACAAATTTAATTTTTAATGCCTGTGTCTCTACTCATAGTTTCAAGTCACATTTGTTATAGTTCTATGATAGCATGTATTTCTCTTCAAGCTTTTTTCTTAGGCGTCCACATTTTTAACCTATGCCTGGTGCAGAATATTTTCATGTATTTATTTTTCAAGTCAAATTATTCTCAAGTTGCCAGCACATTAAAAAATCAAAGCCAGTAGAAAGCCTCCTCTCCTTGTCATCCCTTTTTTTCTGGAGAAACAAAACACACCTCAGCTGAAAGCTTTATTTTACAGCCATGACAAAAGTTAGGTTAGGGTACTATATGCATCATCCTCGAGTATTCCTTAAATTTGTCACATCATATATACTCATAGAGAGAGTTGTATACTCTAAAGAGGTGTCACAAGTGCCCATATATTAGACTTTGTATATTCACTCATGGGGTATGTGATGACTGAAATCTGAAGTTTCTAATCTTTGACAAAGAAAAAAATTCCGCACCCACCACCCACTCTCACCTCTGCCATGTGGAAATGTTTATATTTTTTGGTGGAATCATTCTGTCTGACTTTAAACTGTAGTGATGAGGGAATAGTTCAGGCCTCCTGTGAGCTCGATCTATAGTCTCCATCCCCTGTGGTGCTTCCATGAAACACCACAGAGTGTGTGCAGGGAGAACACAGTATAACACTGCGTGATGTGTGTTTTCATTAGACTCACTGATGGGAGAAAATGGGGACCTGATGTGTGTGAATACTGAGACATGTCATGGTACCAGTTTAATATCACATTGAACTGAAGTGTTTCAGTTCAATTAAAATAATGAACATGTTTTTATACATTTTCCAATAAAACATGACAATAATGCATTTTTTCTTAAGAACTTTGCAAATTCACTTTTATGAAAAGAATAATTACCATGAGAAAGGTAATACTCTTATGTCTCATTTAAAAGCCAAATTCTGAAGCAAGTCACAGCATAATTTATAGGCAGCAAGGCATATGAAGACAGTTCTTGCTTTTTGGAGGACTTGTAAGCATACCACCATGACAGATTAGATCTGGTGAGCTGGTTGAAGGTCAGGTTAAGCAACTGGGGTAGACATATGGGTGAGATGAGAGAAAAGTATAGAAAAAGGTAGAAAAAAGGTCAGAGAACTATGCTGGAAAACTCAAATATTTAATCCGTTAACAGGGATCTTGGGCAATTTATGAAATCTATTATGGGGGATGATTTCTGAGCTTTTGGTTGAGATAGCAAGCTCCACTTTGGATATTTGTTTGGTTCTTGTGCCTTTATCCTGAGGCAAAATGTAAAAAAAAATAAATGAAGAAATTTTTGCTTCTTGTACACTGATAAAAAGAAAAGATGACTAAACTTTGGTAATTATTAGTTGAAATAGAATAATGAAATATGACTGTAACCAAAATAGCTTATGAAAGGGAGATTACTATTTTTTCCTTCTAAGCTGTGTAATTTTAGTTTAGTCTCAGGGGCAGGAAACTCAACCTTGTAATAATACTGACCAGAGAGGCATCTCTAAAACCAACACAAAGGAAAGACTTAGAACAAAAACAGAAGCTGTGAGGAGTGATAAGGGGGACTTCTTTTGGTGGCAATGTGGAAACAGCACAAAGCAAAACAGTTTCTTTCTTTGATGCTATTGCTTAGTTCTAGGATAGACCAAGTAAAAAGAAATCATACTCTGTGTTCCCTGGCTTCTTACCTAGTCAAAGTGCAACTTAAGAAAGCTGATCTAACTTTGACACTTGCTAAACATCTCTCATGTGTTTTACCAAACCAGAACACCATACACGAGTTTTTCAATTTGCCAACATAGTAGTTTCTCGGTGCTAGTGGTTTTGAAAGAGTTTTGCTATATCTCTGTTGGTTTGCTGGTTTTTTTGAAGCATTTGAGCTCAATAAGAAAATGAGTAATAAGCAAAAGTAGTAAGCAAAAATAACCCAACCCCCCAGCAGGGTGCTCCTCATGCAGTTTGCATTCACTTTCTGTCCACCGAGATTGCCAAGGGGAAGGGAGAGGACAGTGCTTTCTCTGCCCTTTTTCAATAAAGCATTGTCTTCCAGTCTATGAAACTGGGACCCTGCTGATGCAATCACCGCATTCTGAAGAACTAATCCCCACCCTCTGTAAAGCCTAAGAGTGCAAAGAGCAGGTATCTCAGATTGAGCTGACACAGCCCCGCTCAGACCGATTTCAGGATGGGTTTCTGTAAATAGGAACTTGTGTGTGTGTTTGTGTGCTTTTAAGGCTGAAACACACAAAAATCATTTCAGTTCAACTAATCATCTTCTAATATATGGTGAGTGTAGAGTTCTGTGAACACATGCTGTGTGAGTGGAACTTCTTTGCGAAATGGAACTTTGGTTGTAATAACAGAGAGCATCTTAACTGTCCTCATTTTAAGCTTCTCCTTCTTCTGCCACCCTCCTT
Organism: Cephalopterus ornatus; assembly: GCA_013396775.1. Classification (NCBI taxonomy): domain Eukaryota; kingdom Metazoa; phylum Chordata; class Aves; order Passeriformes; family Cotingidae; genus Cephalopterus; species Cephalopterus ornatus. The sequence goes on along the minus strand of VZRE01005547.1, from coordinate 7,487 downwards.
CTTACATCCTTTCACGTAGATCTTTCCCAGTTGCTTTAGATCTGCTGCACAGTTTTCCTGTTAATTTACTTTATTAAATTACAGCTGTTATTACTCAACAGCATTTTTGTTACTTTGATTCTCTCACTGATGGTACGCATTCCCATCCAGAATTGCTTGGGTACTATACTTTCCTGATTAAATTACAAACTCATTAGGATTGGCAGGTTATTTGGTTATGCATTATATAAAATACCACATGTATCTAATATTTGATTTGGATTTCACCCTCATTTTCCCATCACAATTTGGCTAGCTGTGCCTGCTCTGTCTGATTTACTAATAACTGTTATTGTCACAATATAGAGTTAGCAGAACAAAAGCACCTTTTAGTAGAGACAGATGTGATGTTTTGGAGGAATTATCATCTGTCTGTAAGACCTCACATGAACCTTCTCTTTGCACAGGGGGAAACCTGAACTGTTCTAATCCTTACAAGTCAATTATCATCTAAACTGCTCATTTCCTGCTGCAATTCAAGATTCATAAAATCTGAGTGGGATATGCATTTTTAATGTTTATGGCAGGAACCATAAATATTGTTGGCCTTGTTTGCCAGAATCTTAATACAATAATGACTATAAAGCTGCAGGAAGGAAAAATATCTAAGATGCACTGATTCAGTTTCATAACCCAATAATTCTGACAACCTTTTCAAATGATTAAATAGGCTTGGAGAAATCCAGACCCTGAAGTATTATCTCCATTTGTGAAACCCTAAATGCTTTTAGTTTTTTTTTTTTCCCTTTCTTCTTTTAAATAATGCAGGAGCAGGTGCTGGCATTTCAGTTCAACTAATTAGTTTCTAATTTACTGTAAACATCTTAGAATTCCACGAACACGTCTCAGTGGTATCTGAGAGGAAACAATCTACTGGTTCAATAAATCTTTCCTGAAATACCACTGAGAATTGACTACATGAAGTGTATGGTCTTACTAAATACGTCTGATTTTTTTAGAATACACTGAAAAGTAAGATAACAGTTTCAGGCTTTCTGTGATATTATCACTGTGTAAAGACAGAATCTGAAGGAACTTTTTGTTAATGACCCACTGTTTTAATTTTAAAGGCTATGCAATGTTGCTTTATATTTCAATGCATTACTGGAATCGGTCCAGACATTAAATGTGTTTGTAGTGATATTGCTACAGGAATCCTTATCAATGCTTTGCATTATTTTTACATTCATATGATTTGTGTATTTAATTTGGAGATCAAAATGGAGAAGGAATATTAAAATATTTCCCTTATTTTTAGGTTATTGCCTTCATAAAGTGGTTGCATTTAAAATGAAAAAATTTAGTTGTAACCATTCATTAAAATAAACCAGGAACTTTATCTAAATAGGTTAATTTTTAAAACATTTATGAACATGCTATATATGCCAAATTTCAATTTTGATTTTTTTTAAGCTAACTAAAATTGGAAAAAATACTGACTTGAATTTCCATATGAGTACTTTTGAGTTGTAAGTTCATTACAGTAAAACATTTTAAAACAATCCTGTCTCCTTCTGGTTTTTCTTCATTAATTATTAATTAAATTAACATAAAAGACACTTTAAAGTTACAGAAGGGTACTAAATGATACATGCTTATTTTTAGTGACTTCATCTTTGAAAACCAAAGACAGTTGTCTTAGTACAGATGGTAGGATTTACATTTCACCATTTGGCTGGAGCCTTAACTTACCTCTCAGTGTGTTGGCAGATCCCTTAGGAGTGTACAGAAGCAGCCTTGCTGAACCAGCACTGGTGGCACTGAAATCCCTCTCACTATCACTGCACTTAACAACCGCTTGGCAACAGTGTCAGCATATGCACCTTTCCTTTCTCAGATGTTCATTGGCATCATTTGCATTGGTATAACTATTGTGGCACTTTGGAGTGAACTGAACAAGGAACTGGATGAAACTAAAATTTTTGGTTTGTAGTTGCAAAGTTATTTTTGTCCAAAGGCTCACTTATATTTTTTTTTTACATTCTGGAACTAGAAACAATTTCCCCAGGACTCTTGAGAGGGCAATGAGGCAGGACTGAGTTGCTTAAAGCTTTGGGGTCATCAGAGGAAGTATATTTATAATTGTCCTTTCATAGACAAAAAAACCCCTAGATATGCGGAGTCCAGCTGAAAATGTGGCAGGATCTATTAATGCAGGAGGACACTAGGATTTTGGTGTAGCTATTGCCCCTTGAACTTAAAGATACTAGTTTTTTGTATTTGAGGAATTCACTCTTGCAGGAATAACATTTTTCTGATGTGGAATTTCCTTAACTTTTCATTGAATTTTATGTGTGAAAAAATGAGTGTTAATAAAAATGTTTAGTGTCTGTTAATCTACACATAAATATTTGATAGTTCAGATTCTGTATTAATAAAGGAAATCTTAAAGGTACTTAGCATAGATTGTGTGAGTAGCCAAAAAATTGATACCGGCTATAAAGAAAAAAATTGTATAGAAAACTGACGCATATAGTGTTTATTCCTAAGTTTTTATGCAGATTTTTTTTCGTTCCCGCTTTCATTTGATATCTAATTTCTTTAAATAAACTCTATCATACTTAATAGGAGAAAATTATTATTGTCATTGCAGTAAAGTGTGTTGAAAAAAAAAAAACCAGCTGAGGGGTTAGGATCTGTCTGGAAGGGGGCTGAGAAAAAAACGATTAAAATGCACTTATGTTTATATGCAGTAAAAAAATGTTAACTGAAAATTGTATTGATATACATAGAAACAAACCAAATTGGTCTAAAGTGGAAAATTATATAACTGCTACCCTTAAGTTACAGAGCTTCATACACAAACTGATAAAATCCTCAAGCTGTTTTAGTTGGGTTTTCAATTACCCTGAAACAGGAGCTGCTGTGCACTGCACTGTCCTTTGCCAGCAAAGGAAGCTTCAGCCCTCCAGCTGGAAACTTTTCTTGAGGGATCGCTTGTATCTTTGTTTTTAAGTTTTCTTGGCAGATATACCTGTCCTATACCCTAATATAAAATAGTTTAACTCTATTTAACTGGAGCTTAATTTTATCAAACTGAGAGTGATGTGTGTTCTCAGGGCAAATGCCAGGGTAAAGGAGAAATATTCGCTGTCCTACTTCATAAGTTTTAAACTTCCTCTCACTGCTGATAACTCTGTTAAAAGAAACAGAAAACAACATCCCCACTAAGCTTAATTACATAGATGCAACTGTTTATGAGAGTTTTTTTTCCCCCCTACAGTTACAATATTTTGGAGATTTTCTTTTTAATATGCTGCCAAATTCCCTGAACTGTTTCCAAACTGAGCTGGACTGTCATCCAAATAGCCTCAGGAAATTTTATGGCTACTTATTTTATGCTGAAAAATGGCAGCCTTTGTTTTTCGTGAGGAAGCAGGGTTTTGTTTCCAAGCATAAAGGACCAGACTAGGATGTCAGAAGATGCTGTTCTTCTTCCTATCATTACCATGGATGCTAGGAAGTAATGATGCTTCTTTGTAGAAATGGAAAAAGTGCTTTTTGTAGAAAGTTTCAGTGGGTGCCACATTTAAACCATGTAATGTTGAACAAGTTGCTGAATAACCTCTTCCTGTCTGTCTGTGAAACTGGGACAAATAAACCTGTTTTAGGTCTAATAACAACTATTCATTAGTGTTTATAAAGCTACTTGGAGTTCTCATAAGGAAGATTTTATTGATATGAAATTATACTGGGATTCTCTTAGTAACCCTTTTTGTTTCTTGTACCAAATTTTCTTCTTTTTATAGCTAGAAAATGGAGGATTCTGGAGTGTGATAGACAAGTTATATATTCATGGAGAAAATAGGAGGGCCTGAGATTAAACAAGTAAATTCTTACAAGTACCTCCGTAAACCTGCACTGGAAAAAGAGGCTTCCTGGATCTTTGCAGCACCAAGATCTAACAGAGTCATTTAGCAGAAGGCTGGTGGCTTGGCTTGATGCCTGAGAATTAATTTTTGCATCTGACTGCAGTGTTTTTTTGTGTGGTGCTGGTTGTCATTCTCTCCACATGTGTAGCTTTTGGCTACATGTACCTCTGTTATTAAGTTCTCAAGTTATGGCTTGATGGCAGTGGACAGAACAATTTCTTAGCAGAAAATTCTTAGCAAGTGCACAAGTGACTGGTCAGTGAAGCTTTGTAATTAAAGTGGTGATGGTATACAATCTACTTAATTACTTCAGACTGTCAAGGTGGTAAGGCAAATACCAGTGCAGAGTAATAAGCTGAGCAGTAATCTGATAAAATACCCATTCTTAGTTCTAACATGGATCATTTAAATCTCTTTTTCTCCTAATTCAATACCTGGAGAGAATCCCATAAATACTTAAGGTAAACATAAAAATATTTCTTTAATAGAAAACTATTGGAACCTTTTACAGAAGACAGCAATTGATAGCTGTTCATAAGGTACTCAGTACTACATTCCTACTGATGATGATTACTAGCAATGGGATAGTGTTAACCCTAACACATTGGTTTTTGCGGTATGAATGTGGGAGGTATGTGTGTTCAAATACTACACATTTCTATTACACTGGGATTTTTTTTGTTGGCTCTGTGTTTTGATTTTTTTTAACTTTCAAACATATTATCCTAAAAGTATCCATATATATGCTATAATATTATTCATCATTTACAGGGCTATACATTTATTACTTTTTTATATAATGAATTTGTTTGTTTGTTTGTTTTTTAAATCAGGGCACATTGTAGGAATAAATTAAATCTTGTAATTTTTATGCCAGTTTGTTCAATCACTGTCCGTACTCATTTTTTATATGTTCAGTATAGCAGAAGGTAATGAGCACAGAGTGGCTAAAGTGATTGGATCAGCATATCTGCCATTCATAAATAGGAACATGCACTGAAGGTTTTTAATCTATTTTAAATTGATGGTGAGTGTGGAGGAGAAATTGGAAATGGTACTTCTCCCTCAGGACATCCAATTGGTTCCATATATTTTTGTATATTTGAACTTCTTGCCATTACATTTTCACCTTTTAATACTATCTGAAGGTAATTCTTTTAGCACTTTTTCCATATTATTAAGGACTCTAGTGTCCTCTTGGGTGACATATAAGTTTGAAAGCAGAAACAATTACTTAATGAACTGATGAGCTCTTGGCTGCCTTTGATTTTTTGAAAGCTCCTGGAATTGTGGCAAGGTTTCTTCTTTCTCAAATTTAGATGTCTAAAAATTATTCATCTGATTCATATCCTAGGATGCCTTCACAGTAAAAGCTACAGACCATTCCAAAAGGTAAGTCACCTTATTTTAAGACTGGATGTGGCATTAATCTGTTCAGATGACTGTAAATCTCCACAGAGACAGGCAGTTTTAGGGTAAGATTCATTTCTCTTAAAGTAGGCATCTAAAATAGATCAGATGAATCCACATTAATATAGGAGAAATATGGCCTAGCACAAGAAAAAAAAATGCTCTTTCTTGGCATTCACTATCTGAGGGCTTAGATGATTAGCTTAGACTGGAAATATAGCTTGGAAATACATTAAGCTGATTGATACTTGCAACACAGACTGGTTGTAAACAACCAGCTCTGCATAATGTGTTAACTGGTTTGCATAAAGAATGTAAGTCCATAAAATTCAAAAGAACTCTGTGAATTTACCGCAGTGCCTATTCTTTCATTGGCATAAATCAATGCAAGTTCATAGAATTGAAAACTACCATGCTGCTTTATAGCTGCTAAGAGACTGACTTAGTAAGTATATTGGAAATTTTGGTTAAACTGTTTTAAAAAAGCTTAGAATATGCTTTCTGTGCCATCTAACCAGTCATCCTCCAGCACAATTATCTAAATACTGAAAATGTTGAGCTGTATCGTCAGCAAATAGTCCTTAAGATATGTAAATGCATACTGTTTTAATTAACTTTACACTAAGGTATAAAGTACCCCATAAATGGATACTCAGAATCTGGACTTCTGGAATTAGCACAGATTTCTACTGTCTTTCTATTGTGGAAACCCACATGGCTCTGCACTTTGGGCCTGATAAAGGCAATATGGGCCGTATGTTTAGCAAGAACTAACTTATGACACTAATGTATGTCCCTTTCACCATTCTCTCCCCTTCTCCATACTGTTATTTCTTCTTTTTTTCCCCTAACTTTTCCTGCAATGTGTGTGAGTAAGGGTGTCTGCTTCCAATGAAGATACTGTCTTCCAATAAAAGGCAACTCTGGAAAAATAGGCAGCTTATTACTGTCATTTCAGTTTAGATTACCTAATTTATTTCTGGTATTTTCTGGAGAGACATATATAGACAACATTTGGCTCTTTTGTAGTAAATTCAAGAGATATTTGGCATACTGGACTTACTGTGCACACAAAGACCACCTGCAGTGTACTCAGTGTCTGAGACCTTGGACTCCTTGGGTATCCTGTAAATTTCGTGTGCACATGAACGATGAAAATTATTCCCGTGGGTCTGGCAGCACAGTTAGACTGACTGTTCTGACTGTGCTGTCCCATTTTTGTAGAAGGCCCAACCCTTACTTGCAAGTGTACGTTGGCATTATATGGAAATTCTCTATCCTACCTCATAGTAACTCCAATGAAAAGTTATTAAGTTCAGTAAAAATCTTTTTTCTGGATTTCTCTGTTATACAAATGGCTCTAAATATCTTCCTTTTCCTTTCAGTTTTTGGCTGACAACTGCTTCTCATCTTACTATAATTATCTTTTATCAGGCTCCATTCATTTGAAAGCCATCTGAAGTTTTCATTAGGATGCATTGAAGCTACTCTTCCCTTGAGTAGGGTAAATAAAGAAGAGACTATTAAACCTGTAATCTGATTGTAGAGTGCCTGCATTTTTCTTTTGTTTGAAAAGCAGAACATACTGATATATATTCTGGGAACAAGTTTCTGGGACTGCCTCTGATGCACTGACATTTACAGCATCTCTACTAAAGACAGCTCCACCATGGAGCAGGAGAAACGAAATAAGGAGCTTTAGGAAAGCTTAGTTAGATATCTTTGTTACACTCAGTTATGACCTGTGTCATGCCAGATCTGCTTTTTTCCATTCTATAGCATAATAAGCTTGTCTTTAGCTCTATTTAAATAATAGAGCCTGGTTATGTCCTGTTTTTTCCCTTTGAAATTGGATAAATTCATTTATACAAAGTAATGTTCACTTTTTTTGCTTTGAAAGTGTGTGGGACTGAATTCAACTTCCACTAAATTGAAAAAAGGACATTAAAAATTGAGAAAAACAGGTGCCTACTTTATTCCAGGTGACACAATCCATGACAGGACTGATGTTCCTTGGGCTATATTGTCTTTCTAAAACCTTCCCTTTCTCCTTTCTCCTTTCTCCTTTTCCCCTCTCCCCTTTCTCCTTTACCCACTTCTCTTTCCCCTTTCTCCTTTCTCCTTTCCCCACTCCCCACTCCCCTTTCCCTTTTCCCCTTTCCCTTT
>VZRE01005545.1:107002-146101 GCA_013396775.1 Cephalopterus ornatus | reverse complement strand
TGTGCTCCTTGCTCTGGGCATCCTCACTGTCGGCCCCGGGGCCAGCGCGTACCCCGCCACCAGCCCTGGGGGTGCAGATGACCCATCGTGCGTCCCCCAGCCCCGAGTCCCGTCAGGTTCCCGCCACCAGCCCTCTGTGGCTCTGGATGTCCTGTCGCGTCCCGCGCTCAAGGCTGGGGCTGTGGAGGCGCGGCTGTGGCCCTCCCACCACCTGCAAAGGACCCATCATATCCCCTTCCCCCGCAGTCGGTTCAGGCCGTACCATGCCCCCACACTGATCCCATCGTGTCCCCTTCCCCAGCACTCGGACTGTGCAGGGCCTGTCGTGTTCCCCTCCCTGTGTCAACCCCACCGTGTTCCCCTGCCTGGCCGCAGAGGTCCCACGTTGTTTCTCCCTGCCGGGGCTGATCTCTTCTCAACCCCCACCTCCCGATACAGCGACCAAGCCCTTAAAACAAGCCCTTTTCTCTTTGCCCGGGGTGCTAATGGGGAAGTGAGACTTATCGCGTGACGGGGAGGGCAGGACGGTGCCGCGCTGCTCTGCTCGCTCACAGCCCCTCTGGGCCGCCTTCCTCCCAGCAGGAGCCAACATGGAGAGCTTCCTGCAGAGCGTGGAGAGGGACCTGAGCATCGACCGCCGGCAGCTGGCCACCGCCACCGACAGGACCCACGTCACCGCCTTCGTCCCCGTGAAATGGCTCTTGAGCCTCCGGGAGCGCCGGGCACTGCCTGCCCTGTGCCCACGCCCAGAGGGGCTGAGTGAGGTGGAGGTGAGGACGTTCCTGCAGCACTCAGTGCAGAAGCTGCCCGCGGGCTGGACCCGGGTGGAGATCCACGGGCTGCGGAAGGACCGGCTGAGGTACCCGCTGCGGGTGCAGCCCCCCAGCTCTGACCACCCAGAGACCCTGCACGGCTTCATGCAGAGCGTGGCCACTCAGAACTACCGCAACCTGTGGTGCCGGGCTCACGCCCGGTACGTGCAGCCGTACCAGCACGCGGATGCGCCGCCCACCGTGCCGGCCCTGGATGCCCTCCGGGCTGCCCTGCAGAAGGCGTACGGCTGTCCCGTCCTTCAGGTGGGCAGGAATGCGCACAGTGCTTCCCCCGCCAAGGAGAGCCCGGCAGCCACCAAAGGGGTGCCCTTCTGCCCCAATGTGCTGCAGGCGGAAGCGCTGCTGGAGTCGGCCGATGTGCTCTACATCATCTACCCGTATGTGCAGTACTGCCTGCACGACATCGTGACGTTCAGCCCAGCCAAGCTCACCAACAGCCATGCCAAAATCCTCTTCCTCCTCTTCCACGTGCTGCAGGCCATGAGGGCTTGTCACCAGGCGGGTCTGGCTTGTGGCGCCTTTTCGCTTCGGGACGTGGCTGTGGACGAGAAGCTGTGCAGCCGTCTGCGTGTGAACTTCAGAGAGTACGAGGGACCGAGGGAGGAAGAAGTGAACCTGAAGGCTGGTGTGGAACGAGTGAGTGAGCAAAGCCATGTTGGGCAGGAGGCGAGGTGCACCACCTGCCAGAAGGACCTTCGAGACCTGGTGTTGCAGTGGGTGCACGGGCAGGTCAGCAACTTCGACTACCTTATGCGTCTAAACAGTTTGGCTGGGAGGAGAATGGGAGACCCCAACTACCACCCGGTTCTTCCATGGGTGGTGGACTTCACCACCAAAAACGGCAAGTTCAGGGACCTAAGGAAATCCAAGTTCCGTCTCAACAAGGGAGACAAGCAGCTGGACTTCACCTACGAGATGACCAAGCAGGCGTTTGTTGCTGGGGGGTCGAGTGGGGAGCAGCTCCACGTCCCCCATCATATTTCCGATGTCCTTTCGGATATCACCTACTACGTGTACACGGCTCGGAGGACACCCAAGGCAGTGCTGTGCTGCCACGTGAGGTCCCAGTGGGAGCCCAACGAGTATCCAGCCAGCATGGAGCGCATGCAGAGCTGGACCCCGGATGAGTGCATCCCGGAGTTTTACACAGACCCTTCCATCTTCCGATCCATCCACCCGGACATGCCCGACCTGGACGTGCCATCATGGTGCAGCTCCTACGAGGAGTTCATCGAAGTTCACCGGATGCTGCTTGAGAGCAGGGAGGTCTCCCAGGACCTCCACCACTGGATCGACCTCACGTTTGGGTACAAGCTGCTGGGGAAGGATGCAGTCAAGGAGAAGAACGTCTGCCTCCATCTAGTCGACAACCACACGCATCTGACGACCTACGGGGTGGTGCAGCTGTTTGACCAGCCGCATCCCAGGCGCATGGTGGGACCTGCCTATACTCCTGCTGAAGCTCCAGCCATTGCCCGGCCTCTTCTCCAGAACATCCAGGAGACTGTGTTTTTGGAGGATATCCAAGGCCAGGTAACGGATGCAGTGAATGGGCTGGTCCTGGAGGCTACTCCCAGTGAAACCACCTGGTCTGGGGAGAAGTCCATCGCTGGTGAGGATGATTTAGAGCAAGGCATGGAAGCCCTGGATTCGATTCCTGCTACTGGTAGAGCTGGTGACCAGCCCTCTGCTGCTATGCCTTCAGCACAGCCCTCCACCTTCCCTGCTTATGCCACTGACGGCAAATCCTCAGGTGTCCGACCTCTCCGTCGGAGCAAGGCAGGCGCTGGGGATCAGGCTGACATGAAAATCACACTCCCTGAAGGCTTCAATCCACTCCAGGCCCTGGAAGAACTGGAGAAACTGGACAATTTCTTGGTTAAAGGTTTAAGCAGCGAGATGCAGCTAATGGAGCAGCCATGGGAAGAGCCACCACTGGGTCTCTCGGACCTCTTCCAGAGGGACATGCAAGCTTTGGGCATTCTGGTAGCTGAGATTATATTTGCTCCGAGGATTCGTCCGTCGAAGCCTGATGCGTCGCTGTTGGAGCGGTTCCTGATGGTGCGTAACCTGTGCCGCTACCATCCCAAGGAGATCCCAGCCCCACTCCAGCACGTGCTGCATGTCCTGCTGCAGCTGAACGTGCCGGTGGAGAAGCTTCTGAAGACCAGGCCGGGCAAGGGCACAGCACAGTTGTTTGAATACAAATGCATCTCTCAGGGCCTCCCCCCACCCTGTCCCACGCAGCTCCTCAGTCCCTTCAGCTCCATTGTGCCCTTCCCCACGTACTTCCCAGCTCTGCACAAATTCATTTTCACCTATCAGGCAAAGAAGGTAGAGGATGAAGGTCAAGGCCGGGAGCTTGTTTTCCAGCTGTGGCAGCAGCTGGAGGGGATCCTTTCTGAAATCACTCCTGAGGGCTTGGAGATCCTTCTGCCCTTCATCTTATCTCTGATGTCTGAGGAGAACACCGCTGTCTATGCGGCGTGGTACCTCTTTGAACCCATAGCTAAGTCTCTTGGTCCGAAGAACACCAATAAATACTTGCTCAAGCCACTGATCGGAGCGTACGAGACCCCCTGCCACCGCCATGGCAGGTTCTACCTGTACACAGACTGCTTTGTGGCCCAGCTGATCGTGCGCCTGGGACTGCAGTCCTTCCTCCTGAACCTGCTGCCCCACATCCTGCAGATCCTCGTTGGCATCGAGAGCTCGCGGGAGGAGAGCAAATCCCTCCTCGGCACGGCTGAGGATGATGAGAGTGGAGGGGAAAGCCCGGTGTCGTGTGTGTTTGGGGAGGAGATCAAAATGGACGTGGAGCACAGCTCTGCTGCACTGGACCTCCTTGACTACACCTCTGGTGTCAGCTTCCATGACCAGGCCTACCTGCCTGAGGCTGAGGAATTCCAGGGTGGCCTCTATGTCGGGGAATCTCTGCAGCCTCAGGAGCAGGAATCGCTCAGCCTTGGCCGGCTGAGTGACAAGAGCAGCGCCAGTGAGGTGTCCCTGGGAGAGGACAGACCTGCTGATGGGGATTCCCAGAAGGACAAGAGCAGCTTGAAGTCGATGGACAGCAGCCAGGACCTGAAACAGAGCGAGGACTCGGAGGAGGAGGAAGAGGAGCATGAGGAAGAGGAGCACGATGACGCTGTGGTTGATGCAGAGCTGACAGTGGTTGTGGATGCTGGTGCCTCTGTGGATGTCACCCTGGCTGATGACAGCAGCGAGCCAGAGGATGGGGAGGGAGAGGAGCTGCCAGATCACTCCGATGACAAAGAGCAGACAATACTGCTGGGTAAGACCCTGCCACTGTTGAGCCTGGGCAAACACCCACTGAAGGGCAGAGCCTGGGAAGAAGTGGGTCCAGATTTGGGGGTGTTTGTGGTCCCAGCTTGGGGACAGTGATGAAACCAGCATAAAAGGCCAGGTCTGCTTGCGGATCTGAGACTCAAGGCGCTGCCCTGGGGGCCAGCAGGGTCGGGGCAGCAGGAGGGCGATAACTAATCTGTGCTGTGCCGGGCTCTGTCCTTGTAACTGTTTTTGTTTTGCAGACACAGCCTGTAAGATGGTGAGGTGGCTCTCGGCCAAGCTGGGCCCGACCGTCACATCCCGCTTCATCGCCAGGAACCTGCTCCGTCTGCTCACGTCCTGCTATGTCGGTAATGTCTGCTCCCTGGACCCCGGGGTCCCGGGGTGGGCTGTGCCCCAGATCTGTCTGCTGCTGGCTTGGGTGTTGCTGCTGCTGCAGCTCACGATGTGTTCTCTGGGCAGGCCCCACCAGGCAGCAGTTTGTACCGAGCAACGATGAGAACAGTCCCCTGAGCACAGGAAACATCTACCAGAAACGGCCAGTGCTGGGAGATCAAGTGTCCAGGCCAGTGCTGGCCTGCCTTGTGCACGTGGCCTACCTGTATGGAGAGCCCGTCCTCACCTACCAGTACCTGCCCTACATCAGCTACCTGGTCAGTACTGCCTTTTCTCCTCTTCTCACACGTCTTGGGGTGAGAGGTGTGTCCAGGCACAAAAGGAGGATGCACAGTAAATAGTACAACCTCACTGGGAGCATAAAAAATTGAACTTGGCTGAGCTCTGTCTGGGTCAGTGTGGGCTGAGCAGCTCTGGCTGTGTTGGCTGAGAAAGGCAGGACAGGCACTTTCACCCCCTGCCTCAAGGTCCAGACTGCTCCCAGCAAAGCACGTGGCCGTGTACATACCCCTTTTGCCCTGTTTCAGCCAGGGGCTTTCCCTGGCAGACCTGTATCTGACAGATGAGAAGCCAGAGGAAAAGCTTTTCTTCTGCTTCGCTCGGCGAGGGTGCCCAAACAGAGCTGGCAGAAGGGTGGGATTGTGATAATAGGCACAGGAGGAGCAGCTTGGGCTGCTGTGGGATTGCTGGAGCGAGTGTTCTTAGAGGTCTGTGTGGGTAGATAGGGATGAACTGGGGAGAGGCTAAAGGGTTTTCAACTGTAAAAAAAAGTACTGGCAAGACTCACCAACTTTTCAACTTGAAATTCATAGCAGAAAAGCAAGAGGAAAATGTATAATGCAGCTGGTTGAAAAACTAATTTTTCATCAAAGAAAAAAAAAGGTTTTGAATGTTTTAAACAGGCTTATTTTTCATATTGCTCCCTTTTTAGTGGTTATAAACACTTTGGTTATGGATTCTCGTTTAAATAGAAAACTTCAGTAGCTTTTTGATAATTTAAACTTAGAGGAAGAGAGGCCACAGCTGTTCATTTAAGGAAAACAAAAAGGCATTGTCAGTTTTTCCAGTGTTGAAGGGGAAATTTTTCAGGGGAAAAAATCCCATTTTTCAGCAAAATCATTCTCCACCCAGTTGCAATCACAGCTCCAGCTGTTCTGCTTTGCTTTACTAAGCTCATTGCTTGGGGGCACAGAGGGGATTAATACCCCTGTGAAACAGCATTTGGCAACCTGATATTAAAGCGATGGAACTTGCAGGTCACAAATAGGATAAAGTCAATCCTTCTTGCAGGATTTGGCAGGGTGGCTATTTTGTGAGAGGAAGAGCTTCTGTGATGAGCTGGAAGATGGCAGGTGTACAAGAAATATAGCGGAAACTGGGAATTGTCTGTGGGTTTTGTTATTGGCTCTCTTTTCTTGGGTGTTTGATTTGTCTGGGAGTTAGGAAATAGCACAATCTAGAAGAAATCTCTTAGTGTTGCTGCTGATGTTATTAACTCTTTGGCACTGCCATAACAGCACTAGTACATTGTCAGCAAAAAAGGCTGTGTTGTTCTGCCTCGTGAAATTATTAGGAGCTGGATTTCTAGAAGTCAGCAGCAGGTTTGCCCATAATTTGTGCTTGGGTACGTCAGGCAAGGACTGTCCCTCTGCAGACCGCACATCCAGGCTCAACATGGTGTGGGATGAAGACACTGATTCTTGCTTTTATCCTCTGTGTACGTGAGAGGTTTCCCCTCTTTCTGTGCTGGGGTCTGCAAGATGGTGTGGGGTTGTCACTCTCCCTTCTGAGTTTGCTAGCTGTGACCAGCACTACCATTCTGGGTTTTGAGGCTGAGCTCAGGTGATCCTGGGATCTCCCTGGCTGTGCCCTGCTGGAGAGACGGTGGCCCTGGCACTGAATAATTCCTCTTGCAGGTTGCGCCCAGCGGCGGGTCTGGTGGCGTCCGGCTGAACAGCCGGAAGGAGGCCGGGCTCCTGGCTGCTGTGACACTGACTCAGAAGATCGTGGTGTGTCTCTCTGATACCACACTGATGGATATTCTCCCCAAGATCAGTCAGGAGGTGCTGCTCCCAGTGCTGGGCTTCCTCACTTCACCAGCTGTCGGGTAAGTGCTGCAGTGTGCCGCGCCTTCCGCCAGGATCGGCACAAAATCAGGGTCTTGGAAATGGTTCTTACAACCTCACTGGGAGGGGGGGCTGCACCTTCCCTGGTGTGCACCTTCCCTGGTGTGCACCTTCTTGCACTGGCACACAGCTTGTGATGCTCAAAAAATTCTAAAAAAGGCAGGAAGTGTGATGCAGAAGATGGGAAAAAGGGATATGTGGAGGGCAGGCTGGTAATGGGTGTCCTCTTCAGCTTCCCCAGTGGTGCCCAGGCCCGTGTTGTCCTCTGCATTAAGACAATCAGCCTAATTGCCTTGATCTGCCTGCGGATTGGGCAGGAGATGGTGCAGCAGCATTTGAGTGACACAGTGAGAAACTTCTTCGGGGCGTTCTCACTGCTGCAGGAGCTGCAGGACCAGGTCAGTGATGTGGGAGAGGTCCTCCTGCCACCCCCCAGTACCCTGATGCAGGAATGTGGTGGGCATTCCTGCATACAACAGTACTGGTGTCAGCAGTGTCCACTCAGGCTGTTTTTGTGTGGTGGGAGCATCTGATTTTGGCATCTTCCTGTTTTCTTTTGTCAGGGGTTGACGGCGGAGTCGGTGAGCAGCTGTGAGGTGCCAGTGATGGAGGTGCCCCTTTTGGATGGGAAGCTGCTGGCCCTGGATCCATCCGTGCTGGTGGAGTTACAGAAGGTGTTTAACCCTGAGATGGCCTACATCACCTACATCCCTTTCTCCTGCTTGCTAGGTACGGCTTGGCCACCAGCTCCAGGGATTTGTGAGTTCCATGGTCTGTGCATGCATGCTGGGCCTGAACTCAAGAGAAATCAGAGGTCATAGAGCTGCTGGAGGAAACCCACAGCTTCTGCGCTGTGGCTTGGTCTGCTTGTTGGGTTGGGAGCCCCCTGGGCTTCAGGCAGCTTTAGGTGGGAGCAGCATGTGGCTGACTTGTGGGGGATGCTGTGTTCACAGCCCTGTGCTGACCCTGTTCTGGGGGTGTTGTTGGGGAAATTCCTTCCCCTGAAGCCTTGTTCTCTCTCTCTTCAGGTGATGTTATCCAGACGGTTGTGCCCAACCACTCGCTGGTGGAGAAGCTGGCCAGCCTCTATCTGGAGAATGTGAACCCCAAGAACCTGCAGGTCGTTGGCCTGGAACAAGCACCGAGTGTGGTGGGCTCAGACCAAGACACGAGAGGGGCTGAGCCCTTCTCCAGCCTTCATGAGGACAGTCACTCTGGTACTTTCGGGAGCGTGCTGGTAGGGAACCGCATCCAGGTCCCCGTGGACACGCAGTCGGAGGGTCTCGGCCTGCTTCGCCTCAGTGCTGGCACTGATGGCTTTATTCCCAGCTCATCCAGCGAGGAGAATGCCCTGAAGCACGACCTCCCTCGCAGCACCCACATGCTGTGTGGGAACTGGCTGGCCTACTGGCAGTATGAGATTGGGGTGAGCCAGCACGACCCCCGCTTCCACTTCCACCAGATCAAGCTGCAGAGTTTCTCAGGGCATTCGGGGGCCATCAAATGTGTGGCACCACTCGGCAGCGAGGATTTCTTCCTGAGTGGCAGCAAGGACAAGACTGTCCGCCTTTGGCCCCTGTACAACTACGGGGATGGCACCAGTGAGGTGCCACCACGGTTCACCTACACTGAGCACAAGAAGTCTGTTTTCTACGTGAGCCAGCTGGAGGCACCACAGCACGTGGTGAGCTGTGATGGGACCGTGCACATCTGGGACCAGTTCACGGGTAAGAAGGGAAAGGGTGAGGGCTGGCTGGAGGGAACTGGTCCAGTTCTTACAGACAGAGGGGCCATGCTGAGTTTACAGATGGCTCCCGTTAAAACGCAGCCCAGAACTGTGTACCTCCCCTGTACATCTGCTGCCACAGTGTCTCCGTCACGTTTTCACAGGCAAACTTCTCCGGACTTTTGATGAATTAGACAGCAAAGTGCCCATCACAGCTGTGACCACCATGCCACCTCCCTATCACAGCATCTCTGTGGCCAGCGCAGACTCTGTGCTGCGGTTCATCGACCACAGGAAGCCAGGACTGCAGGTAGGGACCCTGGAGCTCTGCGAGCCACCCTCCTCCATCCGTGTGCGTAACGATGGGATCACGGCTGGCTCACAGCCAGCTGCCATGACTCCCTGGAAGCCAGCTGGAGCCCAGGGTCTCTTGTCCCCTAAATGCCGGATCCTCGATCTCCATCCCCCATAGCCGGCCTGTCTCTCTTGCAGCACGAGTTCCGCCTGGCCAGCGGGGTGAGCGCGGGGCTCATCCGCTGCCTGGCCGTCAGTCCCAACGGGCGCAGCGTCATGGCTGGCTTCTCCTCCGGCTTCATCGTGCTGCTGGACACCAGGACAGGGCTCATCATGCGAGGGTGGCCTGCCCATGAGGGAGACATCCTGCAGATCAAGGTGAGAGGTTCAGCTGGGATCAGGGTGGGGCCTCGTCGATCCTCTGAGGCTGCATGGAGCATCCTTCCAGCAGGGCTTGTCTGCTCCATCCTGGAGCATTCCTCCACCTTTGCTGTGTCCCTAAGAAGCTGCTCAGGCTCTCCTGCCCTGTGGTTAGTGCTGCCGTGGCTGTTCTTGGTCCAACCCATACTGAACACAGATCAGCCCTCGTGGGTGTCAGTCCCTGCTGAGCAGGTCTGCAGCAGGGGCAGGGAGGAGCCACAGCTCCCGTGAAGAAGCAAATGTGTTGCTTTCTCCACGGGGCTCTTAGCTTCCCAGGGAGAGTGTCACTCTAATGAATAACTCTTGTCCATATTTACCCACCCTCAGGGAGCAGTGCTGGGGCTCCAGTGTCCTTGACCCAAACATGGGTTAAACAAAGTTCAGCAGTGTGGGTTGTTTACCCTCTCACTAGCTCTGCTAATAAGCAGCTCCAGGCTTCTCCTACCCTCAGCAGTGTTTTTCACTGTGAGAGAGCCTCCTGATTCCTTTTCCTGAAAAGGAAAATAGTTTAGCAGGTGATTTAGTGGAGAGGGAGACTGCATGGTAATCCCTTTACCCACTGCAGTAATAACAGATGATGAATGAATTGTGTTGGGTATCAGGATGTTGTTGAGAAGAGGCACAGCCCATCTCTTGGAGGATAGCACTGGAGGAGGTTGCCAGCTACCAGAGCATCCTGACGCCTTGCTAATACTTCTCAGTACCATCAGTTGCTTGGAAATGGCTGTGACTGTCCCAAGGGATTGCACTGTGTCTGGGAGTTTTTACAGCAGGATTGTTGGCTCACTGGCCTTTCCTTTCCTGCAGGCTGCAGACAGCAATGTGCTAATCAGCTCCTCTTCGGATCATTCCCTGACTGTCTGGAAGGAACTGGAGCAGAAGCCTTTGCACCACTACAAATCTGCATCCGAACCCATCCACGCGTTCGACCTCTACGGTAACGAAGTGGTGACTGGCACTGTGGCCAACAAGATTGGGGTTTACTCCATGCTGGAGTCCTCAGCTCTGCCCATCAGCACGACCAAGCTGAGCTCCGAGAATTTTCGGGGTACACTGACCAGCCTGGCGGTGCTGCCCACGAAGTGCCATCTCCTGCTGGGCTCTGACAACGGCATCATCCGCCTCCTGGCGTAGTGACCCCCAGGCCAGGAGCCTTGTGGCTGTCCCACAGTGCAGCTGGTGGAGCTGGAAGCCAGCAGCATGGCTTTTGGAGGAGGCAGAGGTTGATGTATCTGAACGGAGGATGCAGTGGGAGGTGTACTTGTTAGTGAGCACTTGGTAAAGCGTCTCTAACCTCTTTCTGTATCTTTAAAAAGAAAAAAAGCCATAACTGAGAAATCTCCGCTGCTGCTGGGAGAGATACTGGGCGCTGTAGGTCACTGTCACCCCTGCAGAGAGGCCTGGAGCTTTCCATACCATGTGTGCCTGACCCCAGGGGACTGTGAGCTGCCCTCCAGAGTAATAGGGACCACAGGAACCCTCCCTCCTTCATTTAAGGAGTAAGAGGTGCCCCTTGACAAAACACAACAGTTTTAGCTACTGCCATCTGCACTTACCCTCCACTTCCACTCCTGAACCACTGAACAGTCTTACTAGGATAGCATAAGCTGGGCCTGGGAACTGCTGCCTTCGGAGCTGTGCAGTGCCAGGCACCTCCTTCTTCTGTGGTCGGTGCTCCAAGCCCAGAGGAGGTATTTATGAACTTTAGGTCCTGCCAGCTGAGTTAGAGCCTGCATGGGAGGAGGAGATGTTAACTAGAGCCCTTCTGCTGCCATACTGGCTGCAGGGCAAAGACTGGAATGGAAGTCAGCCAAGGCACAAACCCCTTCTGCTCTGCCAGTTCATTCAGGAATGGGCTGCTGCAGAGGGGCAGTTTGGAATGGGAATTTGATCCTCTAGGGAGGCTAGAACTGATGCTTCCATGAGGATTTTGGTTTCTGGAGCAGTAGGGTAGGGCTGTTGTTGGTTTCTGCCCCAGCATCCCGTGATGATGTAAGGGGTGAGGAATGCCCAGTGTGCCACGCACTGGCAGAGATCCTCAAGAAATCCTTCTAATCCTCTCCTTCGTGCTAGTCACATTCCTGGGGAAGACAGGACAGCACCAAGGCGCTCAGTTTTGTCCCCTCCTGCCCTTGTAGGGTGAGAGCCAGGAGGCATTCTCCAGCATGGTCTCCCTCTGACCTTCCCTTTGGGACAGCACTGTCTGTTCCCACCCCAAAAGCAAAGACTGTGCTCTTTGACCCAGCAGCAGGAGCAGTTGCCTCACTTCTATTGCAGCCCTTTTCCCATCCATCCTTCAGCCTAGCCAGGGCCAGTATCAGGAGAGCGGGAAGATCTTATCTTAGGCAGAGGAGGAGCCTGCTGTGAGTTGTCCTGGGAGGGGAAAGGGCTTTGATCCAGCTGCTGGTTCATCTGAGGCACCTGCAGCTGGGGAGGTGAATGGTTGGCCAGTGCTGTTCTTCCCTACCCAAGGGGAGCTCTCAGTCCCGTGTTGCCTATTAACCATTTGCAATAGATGTAAATATTTACTTCTAATAAACTCTTTGAAAGAGCTGCAGAGCCAGGTGTGTGGAAGCTCTGTGCTGGAGGGGCTGGGTGTGCTGGTGCTGGCTGCATCTCTCCTGCTCTGCAGCCAGAGCTAAAGCCCCTCATTTGGGCACCTCTTGTGTTCTGGGGGAGCTGGAGGAGGGATGCTGTGAAGATGCCCTGGGTGTAAGGTAGGACTCAGCTGCACAAGGACTTCGATTTGCTTTCCAAGGGGAATTAGCTCCTCACGTTGCAGCAGAATGTCCCAAAGTAGTTTGTGGTTGCAAAGCTCAAACCTGTCTCTTCCCCACTCCTTTCCCATGTCTGGGGTGAGTTTGGGAACCAAGACTTACTGCAAGGAATGGGTGGCTGGAAGCGCTGTGATGCCATTAGCATTCCCCACTGCTCTTTAGTGACTCCTCTCCCACTGAGGACACAGACAGAAGGTGGGAAGGATCACCATCACTTCTGCATACAGCACAAAACCACACAGGACAGGACTGCTGGAATTCTGCCCGTCCCTGAGACTGCTCCTCCATGCCCCAGCAGTGTGTGCGTGCTGTGGAGCCTGGCACCCGGGCCAGCTGCCCTGGCAGAGCTCTGGAGCGTGCTGTGCCCCAGGGGAGGGACCAGCTGCTCTTGGCTCAGCCCAGCCTGGGCATCACACCCTCCCCTCCCCATGTGTGGCCACAGGGGCCCTGGGCACCTGCCATCTGTTAAACCGGTGCCTCGCACCGGCTGCAGCAGAAGCAGCTGCGATGCAGGGAGTGAAGAACTGGGGTTTTCTGCAAGGAAAATTCCAAAACCAGAGAGCCCTGTGGCAATAAATACCGAGCCCTGCATTTTCACTGAAGCTTGTAAATAAAAGAGCACATTCCCAGCACAGGGGGAGTGTGTGGAAAGTGGAGCCGCTACTTGGGACAACTGACTTTGCACGTTACTTTTGCTGGTGAGAGATTCGGAGCTGATAAACTCGGTGTTAATGTTGTCTTGAGGATAATAGCAGCCCAGAGTGTCTCCCTATCTCCAGAGGCACCACAAATTCACTCTTCTCTCCCGAACAAATGTTTAACTGGATGCTGTAGGTCAATATTTGCCTGCCAGGTTCTCAAACAGGGGGTGGTGCCGAAGGTTGCTGCCGGGGTGGGCTGGACGAGAGCTGCGTGTGCCCCACACAGAGCTGTCGGCTGGGCTAAAGCAAGAGCCATCTCCAACACGGACATGAACAACCTCAGGTAAGGGGCAAATAAAAGAGGGTTTGATATAAATGAGTGCTCCTCCAATGAGCAGTAGTGCCCCTCTGGGAGAGTGGAGTGAATTTGGCAGAGGGTTAAAGGGTGGGGCACCCCCAGGGAGGAACAGGGTGCTCAGGGTTGTATGTGGCTGCAGGATTTGGGACGAGGGAGGAGGGGACATGAAATGGCCTCAAGTTTTGCTTCTTCCACTTGGCAGCTGGGGTCTTAGCCCAGCAGTTTTGGGTCAAGTGAGGACTGCTTGGAGAGTGGAAAGCAGCCCCAGGAATTAAGTATGGCAGTTGTGCTGAGGGCTGGGCTTTGGCACACTGGCTTTGTGTTAAGAAAAAGCTATGTTATTTTTGTTTGAAAGGGAAAAGTGGCTTGGTGAAGCATTGGCCAGGGAATGGGTGGGGTTTTGTCCGTGACCCTGGAAGCCCTGATCCCACTGTCCCAATACAGGAACTGGACTGCGGGGGTGGGAGAGGCTGGGTTTGCCAGCAAGGGGGAAGGCGAGTGCTGGGAAGGGGAGGACTCTCCATTCCAGGACATATTGCTGAGAAACTGCTCTGGTATTGCCTTTTCCACCTGTAAAGTCCCTCCCAGATAGCACCTGCTTAAGTGCCTGCAGCCCCACGGAGGTGAGTCAGTATCCCTTCTCCCAAGAGCCCTGGCTCAGCTGAGGATGCTGTGCCTGTATCTCGGTGGTTTCCATGGGAAAGAACCAGAGGGTCTTGTCTCCTTCCAGAGGCACAGTGTGTGCAGCACTGATTAGGGAAATACCATTTGCAAGCCAGAGAAACGAGGGCAGTGGGGTCAGACATGCAGGATCCAAACGGGAGAGCGTCATGTAGGAGCCTGGCTGTGGCTGCAGCTCTGCTCCTGTGGGGTCCCTGCTCCTCTCTGATTTCGCTGCCTTGGCGTCAGACCCAGGAGTTCTGTGTTGTTTCTTTGCAGCATTGTGCATCTCCCTATTGCTTTCTGTGAGCCCCTGTGCCAACCTGTTTGGCCAGGTTGATAATTTTCTCCCTGTAGACCTGAAAAGGCTCAGGTCACTGCTGCCAGGCAGCTGGAAATAACTTCTCTCTTGGCTGGTCCTTCTGTTCCAGAAATATGGTGTTCCTCTGGGGTCTGGTCTGCCTATCTGCTCTGCACAGCCTCCTAAGGGTAAGTTCTCACTCCAGCGAGGTGAGGGTGTGAGCACAGCCTCTCCCCACCAGCAAAGGGCAAGGGCAGTGTGGTGGCTCCTTGCACCAGACCACGGGGCAAATATCACCCGATGCTGCTGCGTTAGAAGCCCTGGAAGGCAGATTGGTGGAGGTGCTTCTCTGCTGTGGCTTAACCAGCAAGGTTTCTTATCTTTTACACAGATAAAATAGCTGTGGATATTATCATTATTCATATTTCTGTAGAAAACCTTTGGAAACTTGGCTTCAACTGTATTTAGTGACCGTGACTCTCAGGCATTAACAGGAGGTTGTTTAATAGCATCTATTTATTTCCCCCTCCCCCCCCCCATTTTAAATTTGGATCCTTGTCAGATCTGAGATTGCAAAACTGCACTGCTCACTCTCTAGAGGATACTTTATTTTGTACCCATCTGGTCTGACCCCTTTCTAAACAAATGCAGTGTTTGCAGTCTCTCCCAGCTCCTGCTGATTTCCACCTCCCCAAGTCGGACCCCACTGCCTCTGGGTCTGCATCCTAAAGCCCTGCCTGGGCTGTTGCTTTATGGGGAACTGCTACAGCCAGGAGCAGGAGTGGGACCAACCCCGAAAATTCAGAGGAAATTATCAGAGACCTGACTTTGTTCCCTTATTGATTTTTTTTCCTACAGTTTTCTTTGGCACATGCCATTGACCAACAGCGTCTCTTCCTAGACAAAGATGGGAAGCTGAAGGTAAGCAGTGACTGGTTCCACCCAAGAGGACTGAAGTTATGCTGTGCTGTTTGCAAAGGTTTTTCAGCTTGTCCTGAGATAGATGAGCCCAGACAGTGAAATCCATAGTGCCAGTGCTGTGAGAAAGTCCATCTTTCATTCCCTGGTGTGGCCAACCCTGTGCTCCCTCACACTAGAAGCTCCAGCCTAAATAACTGGGCAAAGTATGGAGTTAACATCAGTACTGGTGTGTACAGGGGCTGGCAGGTGGATGATTTAATTTCTGATTGATAAGGAAAGGTGAGGAAAACAACCAGCTGTGAGGATGACAGGGAGAAAGACCCGTAGCTGATGCAACCCATCGAGCCTGGGATGTTTTAAGACCGTGAAAATATGAGGAGAGCAGTGACAATGCTACAGGCTAAAGCCTAGAAAAGTGGAAAATGAGGAAATCTGGAAAGAAGAGGGATAGAATAGTACAGACAAGTCAAGAAAACACAGATGCCTGGAGGAATTGAGCCAAAGTGGATCAGGGCTATGACAGCAGCAGAGGGTGCTGACCGGTGCGTGAGGCAGATGGGCACTGCCAAAATGTGTGAGGGGAGGAGCTGAGATCAAGGCTGAGGACAATGGATCTATAACCACTGAAGGCACAGGATGTGTGCTGAGCAGGTGGTGGGTCTTGCCCTCAAGCTTGCCTGCAGCACGCCCTGAGAGCAAGTGGAGGAGGACCCACTGTCAGACCCTCACTCAGTCCGTTTTCAGAGAACCTTCTCTCTTCCAAACTCATTGAGGTGCTTTTAACCTCAAGGTTAAACAAAAATACAAGAGCAGAGGAGCTGGAGAGTTTTTTCAGCCCATTTTAGGTGTGCAGTAAGGCCCATGAGGGAGGGTGTGTCACTGTGCTCCTGCTTTTCTGGTACTATCCTTCATGTTTCTCCTCAGGATGTGAAAAGTGCTGGAATTGTACAGTCTGATCTGCAGAGAGCCTACCCAACCCTGCCAGATGCAAAGCCGGTAGAATTTACTTATGACAGCTTCCAGGAGATTGATGGACCCACGTCACCATTTGCCACCAACCTTCCAGACACGAGGGATGACTCGAACCTAGAAGATGAAACCATAGCTGGGGCTGGGGGCTGTCATGGAAACAAACTACCTGGGGAAATTGCCTTTTCTGAAGAAGGAGAGGCTGAAGATAAAAGCTGTGAGACGACTTGGAAGAAAAGCCAGAGGCTGGCAGATGGCTTGGTGAGATTCAGCATCGATCTCCTGAGAGAGGTCCAGCTGGAATCCAACGGAACCAGTGTGATCCTGTCACCCCTCAGCATCGCCCTCGCCTTGTCTCACCTGGCACTGGGTAACTTCTTAGCTACAAACCCACCATTTCCTGCCCTTCCCCACACCCTCTCCCAGAGGCACTAGCAAACAGTGTGCAAAATGCAAATTAAATACAGTCCCTTCCTCTTATCCTTACTCCTGCAGCTTTAATTAGATATGATTACAATTGAAGCTGCCCTCTGAGGCTCCCACTCTCAGATTTCTCCAGCCTCTTTTGTAAGGCACAACATGTTTCTAACAGGAGGCAGCCAGAGTAACATCCCTGTTTTCCACTGCATGGGCATGACCTAACAGGAATTTGATTTTTAGGAGCAGCAAATGAGACAGAGAAGCAATTGCTGGAGGTGATGCACCTGGAGTCTGTGCCCTGTCTCCACCACATGCTGGGCACCCTTCGCAGGAGGCTCAGAGAGTCCACCCTCAGCGTGGCATCGCGTCTGTACCTGCAGAAAGGTCAGAGCTGGCACAGGGTGGGTTTGTACTGCTGTAGGATAAAACTCCCAGTGACAGAGGGTGATGGAAGCACGCTGCCACGCTGGGAGACATCTCTGTTTCCCTAAGCACTCCTCCCGGGAGCGTCGTGCCACTCGCTGGCTGAGCCACTGAGCAAACCTTTTCCATGTCCAATGACTTAATGTAGAATTCTACCCCTCTGCCAGGATTTGAGGTGAAAGAGAAGTTCCTGGAGGATTCAGAGAAGTTCTATGGAGCAAAGCCCATGACCCTTTCTGGGATCAGTGAGAATGACCTTGTAGCCATAAACAACTGGGTAAAGGAAGCGACTCATGGGCAAATACCCACCTTCCTACAGCAGCTCCCTGAAAACACGGTGATGCTCTTGCTCAATGCAATCCATTTCCATGGTGAGCTCCACAGGCTTTCCTTATTTTCCAAGAGAAATAGTTAGAAATCCAGTTTTCTGCAAGCCCTCTAGCTGAACAGCATCTCCTTTCCTTGCTTCCTGCTACTCAATCTGCTTGTTCTTGTACATCTGCTGTTCCTCTTGCTTAGATTTCTCTACAGTGATGATTCCCAACTGCTTCACATGTTCTAAAAATGTTACTTGACAGCAGAGCCCGAACGCAGCAGTGGGACCTGCAGTGCCTTTGCCTCCTGGTTCAAGATCCCAGGCAGTGGCACATCCCTGCTCATCTAGTCCTAACTTGATGGTCTTAAAGGTCTTTTCTAGCCTAAATAATTCTGTGATTAACCAGGTCACACGCAACTCACTACACACCCACCACAGAGCTCAGAGGCAGCTTCTGTAGATCTCCTTCTGACTACAGTGGTCAGGCACATCTTCCTCTTTTAATTCCCTGAGGGTTGTGCACAGACCAAACACCTCCAGTGTAAATCTACAAACATTTTACCTTGGTCTTGGAGCAGTGTTTCACCCTATGCAGCACAAAGGCAATAACTCCTCATTTTTCAAAGTACAAACATTGTTTCTGTTATCTCCCTAGCCTTCGCTGGTCTCCCACACTGAGGCATGAGGATTAATCCTTGTTCTTTTTGTGATTTCACAGTCCCTCTCTGGATGATAAGAGTTTCCTGCTGTCAGGGCTCTTCCAGCCTTGGTACTGACTTCTCTTTGCTGTATTTCTACTTGCCTGGTCACTGTCTGCCTTGTTAGAGAACTCAGCTCAGCAGTTTCTGGTTTTCTACGCAAATTTAACTTTGTTGATTTCAAAACTTTTCTTTTGACAGGGTTTTGGAGGAATAAGTTTAATGCTAGCTTGACTGGGACAGAGGTATTCCACCTTGACAATAAGTTTGTGGTCCCAGTTGAGATGATGAGAGCCCACCAGTACCCCCTGAGCTGGTTTACACTGGAGTCCCAGGACATTCAGGTATGGCTCTCAGAAACATTGCAAGTTTTGACTGGAATTTCCTCTTGCTGTGGTATTGTACTGACTGCAAGTATTCTTTCAAAAAAAAACACCCCAAAAACCAAAAACGTTTTTTTAACAGGCATAGCACTCAAAAATTTAATAATCATCCCTCATCCTTGCTTCTAGCAAGAATGTTGAATCTTCACTCTCAGTCTCTAGGAAAAAAAAACAAAGAGATATTCCCATTAAGTGGGAATTAATAGTTTTAAAGCCCCGAGTTAAAGATAAATGAGGAAATATGGAAAGGAATTCCCTGGGACAAGGTACTGTTGGAGTGCTTCAGAATACAGCCAGAGTGGGTACAATGTTTGTGGCCATGGGCTTCCGCTCTGCCATGTGCTCAATCTTTACCACTCAGTGGCTGATACTAAAATCTAATGCTGTTATTCCAACGAATTTTCTCTTCTGGAGAAATCAGATCCCTCCTTCTCACCATGCTGTTTTCATCCGATAGCAAGACTGGCTCCGTGGACCAATTGGAAAAAGACTAAATTAAAAGCGTCACTTTCTGGGCTTTCCTTCCTTTTCCATAAACTCTTCTGGTTGGTTTTATTTCCAGGTGGCCAAGTTTCCCTTTAAGAGTAACATGAGTTTTGTGGTCATTGTACCAAACCAGTATACTCAGAATCCCTCTCGTGTGCTGGAGAACTTCCCTTACAAACAACTATGCAGGCTTTTCCCCAGAGAGGTGCCCACCACAGTGAAGATCCCAAAAATAAAACTGGACTACCAGCTGGAACTCAACAAGGTTCTCAGTCAAATGGGTAAGGCCTCTTTGCACAGAACAAGCCAAGCTGTTCAATCTATGGCATCTGTTCACTGACACTAAAAACTGCCACCCTTGTTTCTAAAGCTGTGCCTCACAGCTTGCT
The DNA here is from genome assembly GCA_013396775.1 of Cephalopterus ornatus. Taxonomy (NCBI): domain Eukaryota; kingdom Metazoa; phylum Chordata; class Aves; order Passeriformes; family Cotingidae; genus Cephalopterus; species Cephalopterus ornatus. The sequence continues at coordinate 127,255 of VZRE01005545.1, read as the reverse complement.
CCAGAACTCCAAACTCTCCCATCCCTTCTTCCTCTCCTCCTCCTTACTCTTTGCTTGCCTAGCACCAAATGTTTTGCTCCAAGATGATACTACAGAGAAGGCAGCGTTCACAGTTTCTCCATTCCCCTCCTTGTAGCCAAGACCAACTTCCTCCCGTGCATCAATCTTTATCTCTTACTTTGTCATTTAATAGTGTCCAGGACATGGAAATTGCCAACAGAGAAAATTCAGATCCCAAAACTTGGCACTGAAATAAAACACCAGGCACTGCCTTTCCAGATGAGAATAATTTAAGAGCTCACTTTGTTTTGCAGAATTGCTTAAAAAATAATCTCTGTAAAAGTGCTTCCAGCCTAGCAAGAAAGAGCCTTCAGACTTGCTGCTGCTCTTTAAGGATGACCTTAAGCTTTACACTACTCTTCTAAACGAGGTGGACAAAGCTTGTGAAGCCTGTTCTGAGTTTGGCACCCTCAGCTCTTCATACAGAAAGGGACTGGGGAACCTGCCTGGACTGCAGTTTTTGTTTCTCTTGCCTGTCATTTTTCCAGGCCTTCATGGTGGGCAACACACGTAGCAACAGAGCAGGGAATTGCTTTCTTCAGACAGCTTTGAGAAAAATCAGAGCTGGTGGCACCAGCTGCGGAAGGTTAACTTCATCTCCTTTCTCTGCAGGCCTCCAGGAGCTGTTCACAAGCCCAAATCTGCAGAAGATCACAGATGAGCCTCTCTTTGTGTCCAGTGTGCAGCACCAGTCCACCCTGGAGCTTAAAGAAGATGGGGTGGAAGCATCTGCTGCAACCAGTGTCATGCTGTCCCGCTCGGTCTCTGTTTTCAGCCTCGACCGGCCCTTTGTCTTCCTCATCTTTGAGGATCAAACGGGCATCCCGATTTTCATAGGCAGCGTCCTGAACCCCAACCCCAGTGCTGCTCCCCAGATCCAAGAGCCACGGGACTCTTGTGAAGCCACAGATGCCAATAAGCAGCACGTGCCTAAATAAAAGAGGAGTAGAACCTAAGTGTTCTGGGACTGCGACCTGACCCTCTGGACCAGCTGAGAGAGCCTCCTGCCCTCAGAGACCTACTTCTGAGGCCACAGGAGGCAATTCCTTACTGTTTTCCTCTACAGATCCCTAGAGACCAGTCCTGGGATAGCCCATTCCAGCCTTGACAAGCTTCTCCAGGCTGAGGTTCCCCTCTATTGAACCTGAAAAGCTTGCTCTGCCTGGATTTCCCTTCCAGGGCTCTCAGTCATGGAAGGGAGACTTTCTTGTCCCCAGACTGTTATTAGAGTCTTTATTAAGATCTTATTAGAGTCCCCCATAGCCTGGAATCATCATTAGCATCTGGCAGCTTGGACAACAGCCAGAGATATATTAATATGGCTCTTCCTTCCGCAGTTCCTGGGAACATGTCTCCCTCAATGTTCCTCCGAAAACCATCTGTGCCCACCTAGAAAATGACCTCTAGACCAACTGGACTAGTAACCAGTTGTCTTCTCTAGGATGAGTCACAGCCACTTCCAGGCACAGGCTCTTTTAAAAGATTCGCTTTTTCCCACTCCTTGGCAATTTCAATTTGATGTAGGAGGCTCTGCAGTGGGAAACCACTTTGGATCCCTATCTCCAGCCTTTTTCCAGGAAACTCTAGAGGTTGGGTAATGCTACATTTTTCAAGATATATTTTATAAAGTGTTTTTTAGTAATTTTTATGTTGGCAGAATAATAAAGAATAAAGCAGAATACACTTGCTGAAGGTGTTGCATTGAAGGACCCAAAGGAAAAAGACACAGAAACTGAATAATTGCAAAGTTTGGGGGGGAAAAAGTCTGGGCAGGAGAGAAGGAAAGATAGGAGAGGCTCTGGCAAAGGATCTGCTTTTGTTACACCTCATCACAGAGAACAACAGGGGCTGTGAGGTGAAATGGCAAATCTGTAAAGGCTCTCCAAGGACTGAGTCCAACAAGTTTTGGGCATCTAACCTGCCAAGTGTGCATGGGATGCTCTCTGGGTCAGAGCTGGCTGTGTGAGATGGCAGAATTCTCTGAACTAGGGCATGAGCTCAGTGGCACAGGGTCAGGAGGGTATTTTGTCTGTGAGCAGCAATGCAGGGATAAGTAGGGATGTGACAGCCCTTAACCTTTCTCTTGGGTAAAACCTTACAATTGCTGGGATCTGCTCAGAGGGTCAAAGGTGCTGATCTGGCATCTGTTATCTGCGAGTTGTCCTTTATTGGGATACTCTTGACTCCACAGCACAATGCTGGGACAGCTTCCAGGGAAAGGAGAGCAGATTTTGACACCTGTAGCTGAATGTCACTGCTTTTGCCCTATTTTGGCAAAAGACAGCATCCTGTTATAGCTTTGCTTTTGTCTGAGATGGGAACAGCCCATCACAAACCCTGAAATGGGTCCTTGTTCCAAGGCAGTGGTGTACTATCATGAAAGCTCACGAGGCCCTGGCACAGGTCGCCCAGAGAAGCTGTGGCTGTCCCATCCCTGGAAGTGCCCAAGGACAGTTTGGACAAGGCTTGGAGCAAGCTGGTCTAATGGCAGATGTCCCTGTCCGTGGCAGGAGGGTTGGAGCGAGATGATTTTTAAGGTCCCTTCCTACCCAAACCATTCTGTGATTCTATGAAGGAATCTTGGGAACCCTCCACCCAACCAAGCCATCCTACCACTTAAAAATATTGGCCTAACTCACCACAGCCTGCCATGCTGCAGCTATTTCTGTACAAAACAACTCCTGTCCATAGTAGATTCTGGTTCCAAACCCCCTCAGATTCTGGGTAAAAAGGATAGTGCTCTGTTTTTGCGAAACAACAGTTACAGAGCCCAAGGGCCACCCTTCTGGCAGTGTTTTCCTCGCTCGGGAAGTCTGCCTTCCCTCAAAGGAAGGAGCAGAATGCTTCTGGGAGCCTCCGTCCCTGAATAGTCTGCACCATCTGCTGGCATAAGAGAAGGACTGACTCACTAACCACGAATTTTGGGGATGCAGGCGACTTTGGGGAATAAAAAGTCCTGGCTCCAACCTGCAATTATGCATTTCTCCCAGTCTAAAAGGGGAAGAATGGCCTAAGATAATGCCTACCCCTCTAACCAGTGTAATGACACATACCCTTCAAAAAGAGGCTGTAATTACAGGGCCAGGCAATTTTAACAAGTAAACCCACAAGAATTCAGCCCTACTACGAGGGCACAGCTCTAGCCCACGGGGAACATTTTAGCTTATTTATTTATACAGATTCATTCCTAACATTCAGAAATACCATTCCATGCCTTAGGTAGGTCTTGCCTTGGCTACTGTAACCTCCCCGAATGCCACCCTGTTGCAACTGCAACCTCTGCATAATTTCAAACTCCAGTCTTCCTTTTGATGCCTCTGCCCTCCAGCTTCCCCTTCTATAAAGTTTTTTCCCTTGTTCTCAGTTTCCTGAACAGCTTGGTTCTTATTTCCTATTTTCTGTCTTGCTGCCATCACTCCTCCTCCAAGCTATTCTTGTCAAACTATTAATTTCATCTTATTTGACAGTACAACAGCCCTCCCTGACTGTGCTTCGCTCAACAAATTATCAGTTACACCAACCATAAGACTCTTTTTCACTCCACCGGCTTTCCAGAAGAGGCAGTTTGTAAAATGCAAAGTAATATTAATGTCTCTGCTCAGGAATTTCCACTTTGCATTGCTAAAGCTTTCATTTTGACTGAGCTGTACTCTGAAAAGACATGACTAGCACAGGGCGTCTGCTCTATCCATCTGCACCACTGGCTCAGAATATCAAATAAGTCTCAATATCTTTAATATTAGATGTATTTTTTCCTTACCAGAGCAAATTCATATCATCAGTACTTCCACAGCTGAGGTGAGCAATGTTCAGACAGCATATTGAACCCAAACCAGAACAACAGTAAAATGTTTGTATTGATTTAACAAAACTGATTTTGTTAGATGAGTTTAATGCACCTACAGGAATAAAGCTGGTCTGTAATAACATTCTATGCAACTACCCCTCTGATTTAAATAGTTTTAAATGAAACCTGTATTTAAACAGATGGGTTTTCATTTGAAGATAGAGACGAGACATAAAAACTTCTATAGTGGTCCTTCCATAAAGGGCATTTTAGTACCACAAATGAGGTTTCAAAAAGAGATGAAAACCACCAGAAAATACCTCCACAGCCAACACCACCATTCCTGGGCCGAGAATGGAACACTAACGAGTACAAACATCTCTCTGCAGATGATTTCTCACAGAGCAAGCTGAGCAGCAGCTGAAAGAAGAGCTGTTACCCTTCTTGCTAGAAAAGGTCACCTTTGAAGCACTGACTAATCACAGGGCAGACAACCTGGTTTGCTTTTCCAGCTTGCAAAACCAGCAGCTAATGCATCTCTAAACCCATCCTTTCCCCTTTGCTGAGTGCAGCACACACGAGGAACTCCTCATTACCTGCCAGCAGCGAGCCTGGCAGCCCAAAGAGATATCCCGGTTCAAGACTGGGGGCACTGACCGTACTGCCTACAGTTTACTTCCAGCATTTCCAAGCAGACAAACAGCCGGATCAGGTTAGCTACGTGTCCAGTTAGCCCAGTATCCTGGCTCTCCCAGTAGCCAGTAACAAATGACTGGGGAGAAGAAAGCCAAGGATGACTAAGGACAAGGAAAACCAACTGTCCTCTGGTTGTACTGCCCAGCTGCTGAGTCTGATGTTACATCTGACCATCGTCAGCCTTCAGGGGACCTGTCTTCCACTAATTCAGTTTGGGTTGGTTTTTTTTACCCTCAAATCTGTTTATCTTTCATATTCTGCAGAATCTAATGAGTTTTACAATTTAATACTTACTAAAAAATACAGTCTCTTGATTTAAATGTGCACTGATGGGTGCTCCCCTTGAGTCTTCTATTGCAAATAATAGTGAAACCTCTCTGCCCCTTTCCTTTCTCCAGATCATTTGTCATTCTGTAAGCTCCTACAAGATTCTCTTAATTCATCTTTTTTTAACAAGTCTTTTTAGCCTCTTTCTTTTTGGCCAAAAACTTTAAGCCAATTATGTTAATGACTTCTTGTTAACTAGTAACTATCACTGGATACGAGCAGTTCAGAGCATCTTCCCCTTAACTGCCTTGAACAACAACAGAATCCTGCTTCCACTTTGTAAATCTCTCCATTAGATCTTGGCCATAAACCCATAAATCCATTAAACACTGCTGCATTAACCATACCTCTGAGACAGAAGAAATTCCCTGATGTGACATATGGCAAAACTGCTGGGATGAAAGACTTGCTCAAACAGGGCAGGGAGTGTTTGCCTCTCCCTTTGCTTTACCCACTACACTGCCCTGAGCACACGGAGCACATCTGTTTTGGAAAAAAGGGTTAAAAAATTAGTGCAATTCAGCGGGAGGGTGGCAGCAGCGGAAAATGGGAGCAGAGCACTTTAAGAGAGCCCTGGGAAGCTGTAACCTGAAGCCTGCCGAAGGCTGGGCTGGGGGAAGCAGCAAAAAGCAGATGTGGCTGCACCAAACCCACACTGTCCTCGACTCGCACCCGCTGGGAGCCCCTGACAGCAGCGGCAGAGAGGAGCCCGAGGTAAGGGACAGCTCAGGGCAGCTCACCTGTGCCCACTGCCAGCGGTGAGGGGAGCACAGGGCAGGGGCTGAGGCTGGGGAGCTCTCAGAGCACCTGGGAAATGGGAAGAAGGGTTCTCGTGCAGGTGTTAAAAGGTGTGATTCCCACCAAGAGACCTCACCAGGGACTGGGAGCCACCAGCACCAGCTTTGCCTCCGGGTCTGAACTGCGCTTGGGAACTGGGGTGTTTTTCTGCCTTTCATGCATCTGCCTTGCAGGTTTTTCTCTGTGATGGTAACAAGTTTGGTGACAGTCAAATCCTCTAGAGCTGGTAGTTGCAGGATGCTTCAGGAGTGCTGTGGGGTGGAACGAGCAGAGTGAGCAGTCTGAACTCATGGCTCATGTTTCAGAGCACCTGTAAAGTCAGAAGTGCTTATAAATGATGTGAGACTTGTACCATTGTAGATGGAAAGTGAAGTATTTCCTTCGCACCTGCAGGCCTTCACAAGCTGATAAGTCCCAGGCACAAAGTACCTTCTCAGCTCATTTCTCAAAGTTTTCTTCCTGTACCTTCCTGACTGTAACATCACATGCCCTTGCTCCTTCTCTTCTCTTTAAAGACAGCCACAGATTTTAATATCGTGCCTGAAACATCCCACCTCTCTCCAACCAAATTCTTTTCTCTGCATGGCTGGCTGTGTGCTAAGAGAAATACAAATAGAATCCAGATGTTCAGGCCAATTCAAACACAAAAGGCTTTGTCTTTTTAAAATGGAAATTGCTTTTTTGGCAAAGTTTGAGAAATATGAAGCTGGTGACAGTACTGGCAAAAACAATACAATCTGCAAAATCAATCTCCGCTCTCATGCTCCCAGGAGCTCAGTGTAGTTGGAAGCAGAGGTTGTGTTGAGGTTATTTTTTTTTTTCCTTCAGAGAAAAGGTTATGCTCCATGGAAAACCTTCATCTCTAAACTAGACTGGGCCAAATCTCTTCCTCTCAGCATGCAAGAGTGCAGCTTGGTGCAGGCATCCTCACAGAGCCCCCGCTAAGGCCTGTTTAACTGAGACTCACGCAGGCCTTCTGTCATCTCTCTTGCAGCATGGTGCCTGTTCACTGCAAAACTCTGCAGTGATAGGAGCAATCCCAACATTATATCCACTGTCATACCACCAAATGCATTGGTTTGTTCCAGATAATAAGTTCCTCTTGATCCACCTCTTCTGCACCAGAAACCTCATCTACTCAGCAGCTGGGATAGCAGCAGGTCGCAGGATGCAAGTGCAAAGGGAAAAGAGGGTACCACTTCTGTGTTGCACTGACTGAACGTAGATGAAAACTTAAAACCTCCACTGTGGTGCCTTTTTCTCCATGGGAGAGCTGCCTCCAGAAGAAAAGGCAGGAAAGGGAATCAGCGAACAGCCTTTCACTCTGCCTGAACTGGGTCCTGAACTGGGGCTGTTGTAGCCACGTGTATTTCTAGCAGCAGGCGTGTTTTCTTTACAGCTGAAGTTAATCTGAAACACATGTTCTTTCTCTGATTCCTCTAGATGCCTGGATGACAAGGGTTAGTTAAATACAACCCTCTTCCTTTAATTTCTGGGAATCTATCTAAACATTGCTTCAGACCAGCCTTGGTGGCGTCTGTTCTCGGGTTTACCCACAGCAAAACCCTGGGTTACTCTCTGCCCTTTGGACCAGACAGATCTGTCTGGAAGGGCCACATATACCAGTACTGGAGTGATGAAAAGTGGATTCCACAGACGGAACTGCTTTGGAGAGTTTGGTACTTTTCTCCCACCTCTGTTAAAAAGATTGAATATGCCACGGTCTGTCTTTCACTTCTTCTCTAGATCTGTCCCAGCATTAGGTATTTATTCCCCCTCTCCTTATTGTCTTTTAAGAAAACTCTTCCATTTTACTTGATCAAATTGCAAATAAGAAGCAAAGGATGCACACAGGCTGTGCAGCCTTTCAGGTACATGCAGACACAAGAAACGTGGCAAACTGCTGAGGCAGGTAACTTGTGTAGCAGAGCAGTAACCAGCCAATGCTGTCTTCTGCCCTGTTGAACAATATGGATTTGGTACCTTTTATAAATGGAGATGTGGATTCTTTTAAGTCTCAAACTCAGAAGAAATGATTTGGTGCTTTTCTGGACCTTGGCACTCAGTAACTGCCAACATCAGTGTGGTTTGGGCCACACACATCTGCTTTTGTGCTCAGGCAAAGGCACACTGTGCGCTTGCCCAATTTTAAATTCACTAGGGCCAGGCTGGCTGGGTACTTCCAACTAGAGAATAAAACTTGGCTAAGATCAGGTGTGTGTTTCACAATTGGAAGGACAAGCAACAGCATGTGTCACTGCAGTTCCTGTCACAACCAGGTACAGTGAATACTAGTGGTAGAGGTGTATTTGCTCGGTTGCTCAAACTCTCTCTGCCGTGTTCTTGCTCTGTAGGTTCAGGTATGCAGATTCCAGTGGTTCTCCTTTTCCTGGGTCTCTTAACTGTCCCAAGCAGAACCCAGAACTCAGCTACTGAGCAGGTGAGTAGGAGACAATAGGCAAAGAGTGAGGGAGAGATACTCGGAGCAGGCAATTTAATTTTAGAGAATCTTATGCAAGGATTAAGCACTACCCTCCTAAGTTACTGGGATTTTATTTAGCAGCATAATGAGACTAACTCCTGCTTTACCCAGATAAAACCAAAGTAGTTACATCAGGGGATGACCATGAGGCAGAAATAGTGGATTCCAAATTCAGTGGTGCCTTTGGCTTTAGTGGGACACCTCAAAGTAACTGTTCCCACACTCACCTCCAAGATTAAGCCAGTATTTCTATACATCACAGGACAGTATCTGTAGATTGTTTGCCTTTGACATGCTTATCACAACTGCACCTGCCCTTGCAAACTGCAAGTCTAACCACAGCACTCCCTGTGCCTGCCAGAACTCTGCCACCGCCGATGGAGCCAACGCTGGCGAGGAAGAGGAAGATCCATTCTACAAGACCCCTGTAAACAAGCTGGCAGCTGCAGTCTCCAACTTTGGCTACGACCTGTACCGCCAGCAGTCCAGCCGCACAGCCACTGCCAACGTGCTGCTGTCTCCCTTCAGCCTGGCTACTGCACTTTCTGGTCTCTCACTTGGTGAGTTCCTGCCCAGTTTCCTCACATACCGTTTGGTTTGACAGGCCTTCCCTCTCACTGTTGTTGTTGCTCTTGGCAGGTGCTGGAGAACGAACCGAAAATGTGATTTCTCGTGCTCTCTTCTACGATCTGCTCAACAAAGCTGAGGTCCATGACACTTACAAGGACCTCCTGAGCAGCGTGACTGGACCAGAGAAGAGCATGAAAAGTGCCTCCCGGATCATCTTGGAGAAAAGTAAAAGGCCTTCTTCTTTTCTCTTACATTTTACCTAAACTACTAGCAGCAGGTAGTTATTTAGGTGTGTTTATATAGATATATATACACACACGCACACACTGAATAACACAGCACTAACAACTTTGACATCCTGCTGAGCCAGGATGCAGACAGTGCATGGAATGCTCTTGCTGCTTCAGAAAAAGCTTGGGGAGTTTGTGTGCACTTAAATAAAAGACCAGACACGAACACAAAGACAATGGTGATGGAGCAGTTAACAGACAAAAGTCCTAAAAAGAAACTTGCTGAGAATTTTGCCTTCACTCCAGGCTGTCTGGCAGGTGTTGCTGGCTTCCAGGAACCACAGATCACATTTTCTATTTGTGATAACATTCAGCCATATTCCTTTGTTTAATTCCTTGCAGAGCTATTTTAAATGTCTGCTCTTGGCATGCAATAAACATCTGCTGAGAAAGCTAAGAGCTATCTTTTGGAACATGCTGGTTCCAAGAATCCAATAGGTTGAGTAAGCTGTACCCATAAAGCAGGCTGGAGAAAGAAGAAAGGCTGATGTTGGAATAGCTGTGTCCAAGCCTTCGGTTCTTATCTCCTTTTTTCACTTTTCAGAAGAGAGTTATCCCACACTCCAGCACGGGTGGCTGTAGGATTTGGATCCGTTTCCTCGATGGGCCTTCAGTCATTCTTCTTCAAAGCAGGTTTCTGTATACACACAGCCACAGATATGTTTTGAGAGACCTGCTGCTGGGTTTTGGGTTGCAACCTGCTGCCTTGAGATTGTTTTGGTAAGGGAGCTAGCTGTAATATGCATATTTTTGTTCCCCAGGACTCAGGGCAAAGCCTGGATTTTACAGCCAACTAGAGAAGTCCTACAAGATGCGTCCGAGGGCACTAAGTGGCAATACCCAGTTAGACCTGCAAGAAATCAACAACTGGGTCCGGCAGCAGACAAAGGGAAGGATTATGAGGTTCATGAAGGACGTGCCCTCAGATGTCAACATTCTCCTTGCTGGGGCTGCTTACTTCAAGGGTAAGAATGTTGTGTACTTGGATACAGAGAGAGTCCATTAAGCATGTGTGAGAAGAGGAATGCTCTCAGTTCCAATAAAACAAACAGACTGTCAGAGACACAGAGTGTGAGAAGAGAGTGTTTGAGAACGTTTAGTAAAGAAGAAAAAAACACACACTACCTGAACAGAAATAGTCCTGAGGGAGGAATTATTACTCTTAGGAAGCTGAGTCTTTATCTGTTTGCAGTAAGAGAACAGAGAAGAAAGTTTAAGCTCACAAAACTCCAGAATATCACCACTTAGGGAAGGCACAGCTCAAGAGTGTTCTGAGCCTTTTTACCACTGTAAAGGGAATGGAAGGAGATACTAGAGAGTTGTTCTAAAACATGCTGTAAGCCACTGTCCTGGAGAATTATTGCTTAGAGACAAGGAGCAAAATAAAGGGTGGGGAGAGAAGCACTTCATATGCATTGACACAATTGTTACCCTTTAGAATAGTTTTGTAATTACATAAGGAGACATCAACTTCCCAATAGCTACTCCACCCATACACTGGCTTGGTTATTTATTTGCCATTTAGCCAATTCTCAGATGAAAAGGAGGGGCCAAAGATGGCAGTAAATCAGTAGCTCCCATCAGTCTGTTTCTATCCCTATTTTCCCTCAACTCTTAGAGCACAAATACTGTATATTAAAGCACAAGATTATTCAGCCACAGACATCAGCCTGGTTTCATATACCATTATTCCAGAAAATCCTCCGTTTTATATTTTAAAAAACAGGGACATGGAAAACCAAGTTTGACACTAAGAAGACTGCCCTGAAGGACTTCCATCTGGATGAGGACAGAACTGTGAAGGTGTCCATGATGTCAGACCCCAAAGCCATACTGCGATATGGCTTTGACTCAGAACTCAACTGCAAGGTCAGAGAGCAAATATTACATAAGATCTCCTAAACCTACTGAGGAGCAGGTTCAGCTACACCTATCTGTTAACTCATTCCAGAAGACAGCCTTGCTCCTCCCATCAGCTAGTTTTGCAATCCCTATTTTGAAAGGCAGTATGTTGATTCTTAGGATATCCTGCTTCTACATCAGCTATGTGACAAGCGGTGCATAATTTAAATAATGCCCAGGTCCTGCCAGCCTGTATCGCTTGACTTAAAGTTGGGCAAGAAGGGCAGGGCACACCCCTTAAAACTTTTCCATCTCTACCTCTTTCAACCAAACTTTCACTGCGGCATGAGCTCAAAGGTGTTCTAGCTGAGAATCCCCCACAGCAAGGCTGCAGGATTCCACAGGTGAGAGAGCACTTGCCATATAACAGCAGGAAAAGTGCAGCACGGGCGGATGCAAAGCCTGCTGAAAAGCCAGAGGGGTTAGGAAGCATCATGTCAGAGAAAAGCAAACAAGGGGGAAGAACAAATGTTAACTGGAAAGGCTGACCAGGCACTCAAGATTCAGGACTGTGCCTGGTACAGGATAGGAAAAACTGTTTATTGTTGATGTGACCCTTTCTTATTTCTCTCTGGCTTTGCAGATTGCCCAGTTGCCATTGACAGAGGGAATCAGTGCCATGTTCTTCCTGCCTACCAGGGTGACCCAAAATATGACTCTGATTGAGGAAAGCCTCACTTCGGAGTTTGTCCACGATGTAGACAAGGAGCTGAAGACCGTCCATGCTGTGCTAAGCTTGCCTAAACTAAAGCTGAACTACGAAGAGGCACTTGGCAGCACAGTAAAGGAGACAAGTACGTACATCACACCCCCTTTACAGACTGCCAGCACTCAAAGCAATGGGCAAGTTGCTTCCTGCTCTCAGAAGAATATGAAGCTGGTGGGTTATTAGTTAGGTCAGTGTGTAGAGATTTCACCAGCAACTAAATCATCTTGTCCAGCTTTTTATCACATTTCTCCACCAAGCTCATACAATGTTTCTGAGATTGAGAGGGTGAAGCTCAGTACAAGCAGGTGTGAGCTGCTGCTCTCTGTATCCCCAGTAAACTCTGCCAGAGCAGCTCTGTGCCCTCCTGGATCACAGCATTAGCAGTACTGCTCCCCCACCTGCAATCCGTGCTTTCAGCTAATGGAATTCTCTTTCTTTCCTCCAGGGCTCCAATCTCTTTTCACCTCCCCTGATTTCACCAAGATCTCTGCCAAGCCTCTTAAGTTATCTCATGTGCAACATAAGGCAGTGCTGGAACTTAGTGAAGATGGGGAAAGATCCACTCCAAATCCTGAGGCGAATGCTGCTCGTCTGACCTTCCCCATAGAATATCACGTGGACAGACCTTTCCTTCTGGTAGTGCGAGATGATACCACTGGAACCCTCCTCTTTATTGGCAAGATCCTGGATCCCAGGGGTGTTTAGATCCCATCACAATAATCTGCAATGGTAGGGCCCAAACGGAAAGGGTGGTATTGGGAGGGATACCGACTCCCTGCTCTGCTGCACAAAGACACAACTTGCAAATCTTATGCCTTCATGCTGCAATAAAAGAGCTTTTGCTATTAATCTCAGCAAGGCCCAGTATTCTCCCTTGAAAGATTGTCTGCCTGCATCCTGTGCCTTCACTCCCAATTTCCCCAGTGAGCCTCAACGCAGTTCTGTGTCCCGAAGGCAAGAAATATTTGGTGTATACTGCATTCTTCCCTATCCTCACCCCAGCTGTTGATACTGAATCCCTCATTACTGACAGACCTGTGCTGCAGCCCTCCAAGTTCTGCAGCGCCCCCTCTTAGAGATTGTAAGTTTGCACTTCCCAGCCTGCTGCCTCACCCCTCCCAACCATTTACATTTGACACTGGCAAGAAAAGTGCTTCACAGTATTAAAAATAGAAGGCAGTGTGCTCTGGATGACTGTATGTTCATAATGCTCAGGGTACCACACAGGGGAGAGTCACACTTCATACACAAGCAACTCAAACATTTGCTTCCAACCCACACACAGAAATTATACAACAGCCTCTATTCCCACCATACCACACACAGACCTCTCACGTTAGAATTGGTCATTTTATTTACAACAGCCTCACTAAAGAGCATTTCTGATTTCATTCAAGTTGCTGTTACACGATTTTCCAGCTTGTACTACATGACTACTTTACCACATGACACTTAGCTTTGATGAAAGATCACATTGCAGCTTCCTTTGACGGGGAAATTAAGTCCTCTGAAGGATGCTTCTGGGAAGCTCTGACAGACAGGTCTTCATCTCTTGTAGTTCCTGCATCTGAGCACTCTGAGGACCACAGTGCACTGACAAAATCTCCTCTGCTCTTTGAATTGTGCTCAGAGCTTCAGAAACTGCAAATCTGAAATAGGAAGAGTATGCAAAATACTTAATTCAGCTTCTTGACTTACACAACCTTTAAGCCCTTTCTAACAAAAACCTAAATGTGTTCGTGGGTACAGATCCCACCCCCACCACCTTTCAGCACCAGGCAAATCGTGTGCAACTTCAGCTGCAAAGGGAGGATGAAGGGGAGGAAAAGGCAAGGAGATGGACAATAACTGAAAACATTATCTTTGAGTTTAGGTACCCCCTATTTCCTCACTGTGGCTCCCACTGAAATTAATTCAGTTAAAGGGAGGTGTTGTGAGAAGCTTTTCAGAAGCAGTCCAGGGATTTCCTTGACAATAAAGCAAGAGGATTTCATTCCCTCCTTTGAGAAGATGTCAGCAACATTATACAACTGAGGTATAAACACCAAGGGTGATGAGTTGTCAGAATAAAATGATTGGGCAGGGAATAAATTGAGCCAGGGAGAAGTGAAAAATTGACAGGCAAAAGCAGAGAAAACAGGTCCAAAGAGAGCCATGAGGGATAAGGGAACCCCAGTGGGGTTAAGGAACTTGCACTTGTGTAATGGCCAACTTTGGCACCTGTGCCAGATCTCCCAGTGTCCTGTGAGACACCCTCAGGGTGCCAAGGATCACCTGCCATGACACTGTCTGTGTCAGACACACAGGAGTGGCGCAGGGAAGGGACAGAGGACGAAACCAAACTCACCCATTGAAGAGAATTTGTGCCAGCTTGAAAAGTTCATGACCTGTTTCTACACTGGATGGCCCATGATGCATTTCCACAATCCCAATACTCTTCTTCAGGTGTCTGGCTGCTTCCTGCCACTTCCCTGGCGGAAAAACAAAACAAAACAAAAAATGAGAAACGAATAAATATTTTCTTGAGTTGTCACCACCCAAGGAATCTGACAGCATTATGGACTATGTCCACAGCATTCTTGGGAGAACAGAACCAGGACAGGCAATCCAGAAGAACATGAGATCACATTACTGTTCACTAGCTGCTAGGAACATAGTTTTGGTCTTTCTGAGAGCCCTGCTGTCAAAACTAGGGAAAAAATGTAAGGGCCAGTCTGAGAAAAGGCTAGTCATGTTAAATTCAAAGTTCAGAAAACATGGGATAGTGAGAAGACAATGCCATACCAAGAGTAGCATAGACCTGTGCCAGATGATCCTCCATCTCTCCCATCAGCAAATGCTCTGGAGATAAGAAGTTTCCAGCATCCATTTGACACTTCAGGAGTGTTTTGATAGCCTGATCTATAACGAAACAGGTTATAAAATTCATCCTATGGCCAGTCTCCAGCTGCCCATGATCCATAAAGTAAAATCAATCTGATCTCATCTTTGCATCTTACACAGGTAATTGGGATTTGGTTGGGATTCAACTCTGCTCATTCTACCCCAGTGTAGGCCTAACTCACCCCAGGAAAGCAAGGCCTGGGAATGCCTAACTCCGTGTTACCCCCAGTTCTTTTTATTTAATTACTTTACTATGGAACAATGTGTGACTTAGATTAATACTCGGATCAGGGGTATAAAAAACCTAAAAGCTGAAGTCCCCAGGGACACCAGGCCCCATGCCATAAGACCCCAAAGGCATGAGCAACAGTGCCATCTCATGGCTACAGCTTCGTGTCCCAACGTGTACTCCTGAGCTCCTGACCTTAGAGCAGAAAGCTGAGCCTTACCAGCCCTCCTGGCCCTTAGCAGGTCTAAAGCCCTCTTGATTTGTTGCTGAAGGTCGTGTAAACGGCATGACAGGTTCTCTCTGCTGACTGAGGTTGCACAGGCTTCATTTGAACAACAAAGCAGGTCTTCTTCCCCCTGTGGAAATCATCCCTGTGATCATTCCTGCTCGTGTTCAACTCAGCACCTGAATTCCATCTCCATTATCTCTGAATTGTGTTATAGAGATGCTAAATTGTTTTTCAGTTGTATTTGTTAAACAGAGTGACTTTTTTGTAAAGCGCTATTAGCTTATTTGGTTTTATAAGAAACAGTGAGATACTGTCATGACTCTACAGTGGCTTTTGCCTTCTCAGCAGGGATCAATCTCAGATCTTTAACTCTTGGCTTTCCCAGAGACCCAAACCCTACACACCCCAGTAAGTTCCACAGTCATAACTATGGGAGAACTACCTGCATTGGAGCCCGGCAGCTGGGACAGCAGAATGAGTTTCTCATGGACGCCACACTCTTGACATCAGACTCTAACTCCTCAAGGCACGCCCGACAGTGACACTCAAAGAAATACTGACTGAGAAGCTGTTGTCTCTCAGCAGCTCTCATTCTACACTCGTGAGGCCCTGAAAAGGAATGGCAAGGGTAGAAATCTCTAAACAGGTACAGTTTTTAATATTAGGATCTTTGTTATAATTGAGACCACATATATTTTGGAGAGGACACAGCTGGAGACTGAAAATCCAACAGTGGGCTCAAGTGATAAAATTTTGTGTTGATATCTTTGGTCAAGGCTGATACATAAACAAAGGCTCCAGCAACATTATTGTATTTTGGTATTAATAGCCACCAGAATGCCAAGGAATGATGACTGCGCCTTGAGACAAACCCAGAGTTAATGCTTACCATAGCAATGGAAAATCTCTTGGCCCCTGGGGATTGGCTGCGATGCCCTGACAGTGGCAGCTGTCCCACAAAATGACAGGCTGGTGTTGGGACAGCACGAGTGGTTCAGGAGGCTGAGGACAGGAAAGAAGGCTGTCGCCAGGCGCACGGGCTTCTTATTTACAACAGCACCATCTCCGGGCCCTGGGGACAGAGCAAAAACAGGCAGGTTGGGAAGGGATGCTCACAAACCCACACAGCTTCTGCAACGAGCGCCGTGACCGATCGCAGACAGCAGCAGGAAGGTTCCTGGTATATTGCTGCAATAAATAACAGTGAAACACGCTCTGCATGTGCACCAAAGAACAGGCCAGTGTGGGACAGGCCATTAAATTTTAAGCAACTCATTTTCATCTGCAGTGGGAGCTTTTTACAGCTGATAATTCAATCTCTTCGCTTCACACGAGCTGGATCAGCAAGGACAGGGCGGTTCTGGGCTCCTCAGTATGAGAAAGACAAGAAGCTACTGGAGAGGGTCCAGCAGAGGCCATAAAGATGCTGAGAGGTCTGGAGCATCCCTCTTATGAGGAGGGACTGAGGGAGCTGGGTGTGGTTAGTCCAGAGAAGACTGAGAAGGGACAATAAATATAAATATCTCAAAGGTGGGTGACAGGAGAATGGTGCCAGATTCTTTTCAGTGGTGCCCAGTTACAGGACCAGGAGCAATGGCCATGAACTAAAACACAAGAAGTTCCACATGAGGAAGACCTTCCTTCCATTGAGGGTGGCAGAGCACTGGAACAGGCTGCCCAGGGAAGGTGTGCAGCCTCCCTGTCTGGAGATATTCCAAACCCACCTGGACATGATCCCGTGTCACCTGCTCCAGGTGACTTTGCTTTGGCAGGGGGGTTGGACTGGGTGATCTCCAGAGGTCCCTTCCAACCTTAACAATTCTGTGGTTCTGTGACAAGAGAGAAGGACTTAAAAGTTTTTATCTTACCCAACTCTTGCATTACAGTGATCGCTTGTGCATTACACTGCAGCTGCAGCACGTGTCTCAGCATCGCTTCTGCCACAGTCTTCAGCTCTGGAGACAATTCATCCGAGGTTTGTTCAGATGTCTTTGGTTTGGGCCACTGCTCAGACGATTCCTGATTCAAAACAGCAGCATGTAGGCCAGCCTCTTGCAGCTGTTTGCATATGGCTACTACACTCAGCGTGCAGAGGAACTTGTGTTCAGGGCTGTGCTGCTCAACGTGGGGCAAAAGGTGGAACACAGCTTGGTAAGAACTGTGATACCGACCACTGTCGTTACAACCAGGGATACCTCTGGTACCAGCTCCTGCCTCTGGTGCCTCACTGAGACATTTGCACCCTGCTCTGGGGTTATGAGGGTCTTTGTCCCCGCTGTGGGACCATTCCACCAGCCTGTTAACCTCTGCAAATCCTGCCAGTAGAACAGTCCTCAAGGCCACATGGCAGAAGACCCCCAATGTGAGAAGCAGCGCTCCCAGGGAACACTCTGTCCTGTGGTACTGCTCCCATGCCATGTCTGCACAGTCCTGGCTGCAGTACTTTGCATAACTGCACCCCCGACAAGGCACTGAGGCCAAGAGCTGACTCAGACAACGGTGGCAGTAAAGATCTGCATTAGTGACCCGAGTGTCCCACGCTGTTTCACTGTCCTGCAGAGAAAGGCTCTCCCCAGGGCAGAGCACACTTACAAAGGCCTCCTCTTTCAACAGGCTCTGTCCTGGCACGATGTCCTGGGAGGCCACCAAGTGACGTCCTCTCTCTGTATCAAAATTCAAGCTCAAAGATGAAGATGCACCTGAAATACTGTCGTTCTCTTCCCAGATCTCTGACTTTCCTTGCACGTCAGCATATGCTTCTTGTGCAGGCTCTGGACACCTCTCTTTCTCATGTAATTTAACCTTCAGTTGACTTAATTTTTTTAGCAGTGTCTGGTGTGTAGGACTAGTCATGAGCCCGTCCATACGGATTTTACTCTCCACCACACTGAGGGCATCTGCTGCATCCTGTGACCTCCCCAGGCACAGCAGACACTCAGCTTTCCGCAGCAAGACCTTGGGCAGCAGCCTGTCTGGATAGCCATGGCTTTCAGCCCTGGCAATGTCTTCCAAACAAACCTAGGAACAAAGAGAAGGCCTTTTAAATGTACTTGAAAACAAGCTGAGACTCGTGTTCTTTTATTCCACCTATGATAATCTCATTAAAATATTCTGTATTTTAATCAGCAAATTCCATGTGCACAGCCAATCTGTGTTTCAAGCATAGCTTGGGAAGCACATCTGATCTACAATCTCTTGTTCTAACAATCAAATACCTTTTTCTTGGGGGGTTTGCAGAGCACCCACCTGAACGCTGTGTGCAAACACTGTGCTGTAACACCTCAGATGGTGCGTGGGCTCTTCCTTGTCCCAATCCCATCTCTTACAGAATCACAGAATCGTTAAGGTTGGAAAAAAACCCTAAGATCATTGAATCCAACCAATAACCCAGCACTGCCAAGCCCACCACTAACCCATGTACCCAGGAGCAACATCTACACGGTTTTCGAACACTTCCAGGGATGGTGACACCACCACTGCCCTTAGCAGCCTATTCCAGGGTTTGACAACCTTTTTTGGGAGGAAATTGTTCCAAATACCTAACCTAAATCTATCCTGGAGCAACTTGAGGCCATATCCTCTTGTCCTATCACTTGCTACTTGGGAAAAGAGACTGACCCCGACCTGGCTATGACCTCCTTTCAGGGAGTTGTAGAGAGTAAGAATTTCCCCCTGGGCTTCTTTTTCTCCAGCCAGAGCCTCCTCAAGGTGCTCCTCATCAGACTTGTGCTCCAGAACCTTCCCCTGCTCCACTGCCCTTCTCTGAACACATTTCTACACACCTCTTGCTGCACAGGGGGGCTCAGCCCACCCTGTGGGTGTTTGGCCTTGCTCGGGGGCACCCAGGAGAACAGGGGGTGGGTGCTTCCCACCGCTTACCTCAAAGTGCTCCAGGTGGAAGAGGGCGGCGGAGCGGTTGGCGAAGCAGACGGACACCTCGGGGCTGCCGGGGGGCTCGTGGGATGCCGCCTGCGGGGACCAGAGAACTGCTGCTGCCTCAGGGATCCCTCACGGGACCCTCCCAGCAGGGGATGTGGGACCTCATCCCTAGGGATCCCCTTAGACAGCCGGGGGCTGTAGGACCCCCTCCCCAAGGGTCCCCACCACACCCACCTTTGAGTAGAGCCTCAGGGCCACCCGGTACCGGCGGCGGCCAAATTCCTGGTTTCCCTGCTCCCGGTAAAAGCTCGCAGCCTCTGGCTCCTTGCCCGTGCACACCCGCTGGCACAACCGCAGCAGGGCCGCCTCCTCCTCCTCGGTCCTGCGGGACACAGGGGTCAGCACCACAGAATCCCAGGATGGGTCAGGGACCACACGGCGAGGGACCACAGCGGCTCATCTGGTCCAACCTTCCTGCTCAGGCTGGGGCATCCCAGAGCAGCCGGCACGGGCTTGCATCCAGGCGGTTCTGGAGTATCTCCAGCGAGGAGGACTCAACACCCTCGCTGGGCAACCTGTTCCAGCACGCGGTCACCGCGCAGTAAAGAAGGTCTTCCTCATGTTCACGGAACCACAGAATCAACTAGGTTGGAAAAGACCTCTAAGATCATCGAGTCCAACCTACGGCCGACCACCTTGTCAACCAGACCACGGCACCAAGTGCCAAGCCCAGTCGTTCCTTAAACACCTCCAGGGGCGGTGACTCCACCACCTCCCAGGGCAGCTCATTCCAATCTCTAATCACCCTTCGCGTGGAGAAATTCTTCCTAATGTCCAACCTAAGCTTCCCCTGGCACGGCTTAAGGCTGTGCCTGCTTGTCCTGCCTCTAGTTGCCTGGGAGAAGAGACCGATCCCTCCTTTCAGGTAGAAACGTGGAATTTTCCCTAGTTAGAACTTCCTAGACATCAGTTTCTGCCCGTTGTCCTTTGTCCTGCTGCCCGGCGCCCCCGAGCAGAGCCTGGTCCACCCTCTGACGTGCCCCCTTTAGATATTTATACGCATTAATGAGGTCCCCTCTCGGTCGTCTCTTCTCGAGGCTGAACTCAGCTCCCTCAGCCTTTCCTCACACCAGAGGCGCTCCAGCCCCTCCGTTGCCCCGCGGCCGTTCCCGCTCCAGGAGCGTCACGTCCCTCTCGCACCGCGGCTCANGCCGCCGGCAGCGCCATCGCCGGCCCCGCCGCTCCCACACCCGCTGCCATGGCGGCGTCCAGCGGCGCCAGTGCGGCGAATACAGGGAGTACTTCCGCCGTACAGCGCCCGGCAGCCAATAGAAGCGCTGTGCTGCGGGTGACGCGCGGCGCTGACGCAAGGACGCGCCGGAAGCAGGGGGAGCGGCGGCGGCGGCGGTGGC
>VZRE01005545.1:78251-88878 GCA_013396775.1 Cephalopterus ornatus | reverse complement strand
TTTTTTTTTTTGATCCTTCTGGTGAGGAAATAGTCTTGTAATTTTGACTTAGAAGGCAACCCTGAGAAAGATGTAAGGTTTGTGTAGAACTCCAGTGCTGATCCATCAGAGCGTGGCCTGATACCTGCATGTGCATGAATAGCAAACGTGGCAAAGGCTGTGGGTTATGTTCATGCAGTTGCTGTGGAAATTAAGAGCGTTAATTAAAACACATAAAAAGTGCCATATGAAAGAAAAGGATATTCTGTTTCATTTGTCAAGAATTTGATTTGCCCATTCCCTGGGTGACAGGCCAGCTCAGCTCAGCCTGAGGTTGTTCTCCAGATGTTCCACTTCGGTATCTTTTACAAGTTCACAAATCATTGCTTCTCTGTCTGAAGTTCTTGGCAGGGACTTGTTTACTCTCCTCAGGATTATTTTCCACGGGCCATCTGCCTGGAGAACAGAGATTTGCCTGGTTTCCCCCATAGCTTGCTCCCACAGTCAGTCTGTCTACCTCTGAGCTCTTTTGGCTGCTGAAAGCTGGAGCTCAGCCTGTCCTCATCACCTGGACCTTGAGAGGCAGATCATCACTTGATAGTGCCACAGCCCTTAGAGGACTGGCAGCTTTGACACGTGTTGACTCCAGCAGAAAAGACAGGCTGTTTTATCATTGTACCTGGTTTGGAAGAATCTGCAAAAAACTGCCGTTTTAGCAATGAACGCTGACAACATTATCCCTAATGTGTTCCAAAAATTTGTTTACAAAACCAGAAAGTTCCAGAACACTTTGTATGTGTCTTTGTAAGTAGGCAGGAAGCTTTTTGAACTAATGTGTGTGAGCCCACTTCTGCTAAGGCTCTTCTTTCCCCACCAAACATCATCAGAAACTTTGTGGGTCATATGAAAACCATGACTTGTAAAATGGGTCATTGGCAGAGATGCTGATCTTTCTTTGACAGATGAGAGCAGTTTTTTAAGGTTTTAAGTCATTAAACACTAACAGACAGTATTATCTTCCCTTTGTCATTCTGTACTTCTCTGCTGCATTTTTCTTCCAACCCAAAGAACCTTTTCCTGATTTTTTTTTTTTTAACTTGTCTACTGTATAAAAACTGGATGGCTTTGTTTTGCTTTTAAATGACGATGTGGAGTGCATGATAAGTTCTTGAATTGCATATGAGCATTGCTGTGCTCCCAGGCTAAGGCTGGTTGATTCCAGGGCTCCACAGATATTCCAGTTGTTGGTTTAACCCACTGCTTGGCTGTGGGAGGGGAATGAATCAGGAGGGATTGTTGAGGATGTGACCCTGAAGACACTGTTGTAGATCTCCTCTGCCTCTGCAAAGTGGGGCTAGTTTTCCTGTAATTTACATGCAGGAATGGTTTTTGGAAATTTCCTGCACTCTGGCTATCAAAGGTGTGGGGTACAAAGCTTGTGGTTCTGGAATGCTGAGTTTCTGTGCTGTTAGGAAGGCTACAGACCTCTGTTCTGTAGGAAGATGTCTTCCTGGGGAATTCTAATTAGATGTGCTTGCACTTTTGCATTTCCATTTTCAGACATTCTTAACTTGTCAATATTTTCTTTCTTCAGCCATGCTTAATCTCTTCTAGAGTTTAAACAAAATTTCTTAGTCACTTTTCATGCTGAAGAGAACTGGGTGGGGAAGGAGAGACAGCAGGTCCTATGTACCAGTACAAACATGTAATGTCTTTTGAAGAGCTGCCTAATGGAAATGGCTGAGGATAGAAAATGGAACATAATATGGAGTGAGCCCTTGAGCGGGAATGCTTTGTGTTCCAGGAGAAATTGGTTTTGATTTGACACTTTTATGAGCCTTTAAAAATGGTACTCAATGCATTTGCAGTAAGCTTTTCTTAGTGGTTTTTCTCTGATAGAGCTGATGCAGTGTCTTGTGAAATTGGTGGGAGTCTTTTGACTGCTCACAGTATGGTTTGAGTTCATGTACAGCCAGTGACCACGCTAAGCACAGATACATGTGCAAGGCTTTTCATCTGCTTCTCCACTGTGCTTGTTAGTTACCAAAGGAGGTAATGTGGGGTAGCAGTGACTGCTTTGCTCAGGGCATTGTCAGCTCACTAATGGTTCACATAGTTTGTGACTGAGCTGGAAAGCGAAGCCAAATGCTTTATTAAGTGAGTTCTCTTATCTTCTAATCCATAGGATGGTCAGAAGAAGGGTTTTTAATATTCAGGAAGGATATGCCTGAATTCTGCAATCTGCAGCTACTCCTGTTCACCTTCATTTGTTGTGCTTTTCTAAACCTTAGGAGACTTACTGTGTAGTGTAAAATAGTGCTGCACGCAGTGAAAAACAGCAGATGTAACACTTGGAATGTGAGTGGAACTGGGGTGGGTTCAATTCCAGATCAGATGCTCTGTCTGCTGCTGGAGTGACTGATCAAGTCAAGTGCATCTGGTAGATAAATGCATTAATAATTACTTGTCGGCATGATCGTGGGGCTGCAGGGGTTTTTTTTGGAATGTCAGCAAAGGTTTTTACAACTCATTTTTACAAAAATAAACTTCTTTTTTTTTCACAGTCTCCACAACTTGCCTGCTCCTTTTCTACTGTTTTGACAAAGTGTCTGTTATAAATGATGATGATGATGTTTAGTGTTCATATGGTAATTAGAAGCAGCTTATGTTATAAATATGACAGAGTCTTCTAGTGGTTATAAAAGCACGTTCAAAACATGCATCCACTTTTTTATAGAGCATCCTCTGAAGCAGGTCTGTGTCAGGGTGTGAAGGATACACGTAGCCTTGATGGATAAGCAGAAAACCAGAATGCCTAATAAGGCAGTTAATGGGGAAATAGTTAACTCTGTTGGTGTTTGTGATCACAGCAGAAAATCAGAATTAGCCAGTTTGGCACCACGAGAGAATCTTGTGTCGATTTATAATATTTTTGTTTCTGTACACCCGCTTGCAGATTGGGTGCAGTTGTATGTTATTTTGTTTAGGCAGCTGGAAAGCTTTCATCTTTTTTCTTAAAAAGTTTTTAAGTTTTATGGTTTTGGCATCTAAAATGTGACGAAAGACTCAGCTCCGCCTGTGTGGTCCAGGTAGTTCCACTGTTTTGCCAACCCCCACAAAAGCTGAGCTGCTCTCAAAGTTCATGGTACTCACAGGAGCCTGGAGTGCCTGCAGCTGATACCTGTCTTTGTCCTTCCCACAGAATGAGCAGGCGTTTGAAGAAGTGTTCCAAAATGCAAACTTCAACACCTATGAGTTCAGGATCCGAGTGAAACTGGAGACTTACAATGTAAGTATTGCCCAAAAGGCAAACAGTGTAGCATGTGGCTTTTGTAGTTCGACTTGTCTCCATAGGAGGTGACTTCCTCCTCTTATGTTTGTGGGGAGAGGTTTCCCTTGCTCACAGTGAATAGAAGTTTCCAAGGATCACACAAATACTGTCAATGTTGAGCACTGAAGGAGGGATCCATGCTGCTCCCTCTCAGGTTGATCAAGAGTGGCTGGTTTCAAATGAAAACAACATTCCAGCCCTGGGAGTTGTGTTGGCACTCCCAGCTAACCCAGATACCAAGAGCAGTAAGTTACTGGGGCAGAAGGAGTTTAGAACCAAATGCCTGGAGTGCTTAGTGTTCTTCTTTCACATGCTAAATTTCTTCTCGCAGGATGAATCTCGTATTAAAGCCACAGCAATGGACGTCAAACCCGTGAACTACAGAGAGTACAGCAAGAGGTTGATTGCCAACATCAGGAGAAATGCTCAGCTGGGGTGAGGAGGCCGGTGCTGGCTGATTGAACCTAAAACTTCCAGGAAAAACTCAATAGATAACGTTTCGTTGACTTTTTCCCCACCCTGTGTGTGACAATTTGGCATTAGTTACATGGTCCATGGTAGTCCAGTGTAGTGGGCTAAGTGATTTGATGCATTTCTCTGGAGATACGCCCCTGGTAGGTACGAGTGCGCTCTGATGACCACTGTTTTGTAGACTGTTGTGGTCTGTTAACCTCCTGACAGCACTAAAGAGGAATCTCTAGACAACTGCCAGGGTCTTGAGACAAATGTCTGGAGTAACTTTGCTTTCTTACTGTATGTAAAGTTGAATTATATAACCATTTTGTCTTCTTTGCAAGGGAGTAGTGACAACCTTGACACTTTGACTTGTTCAGCAGAGGGTAGGAGGAAGAGTGTCATCCAGCTTTCAGATATGGACAAAGGAGAACAGGTCTATTAGTACAAGTTAGTTCCTCTCCATAGAATTCACAGGTTTCACTTTCCACAGGTGCCATGCAGTTGTTAATGCTTGGAATGGCAATATGGTAGAATTATTAATCAAAGACATATCTCTTATATCTGAAGAATATCCTTCCTTCAGGGTTTAATAGACTGAGTCAGATGGGTCTGATATTAATCAAAATTGTCTCTTCTGAGGAAGGCAGATAAGCATTGACTCTCCATCCCCCAGGGAAATCCAGGCAACTACAAAGCATTGCTTTAGTTTTCTCCTCAATTAATACTATGGATTTTTGACTGATTTTTTAGCTTGCATTTCCTCCTATACATATTTTGTATGTTTCTATGTTCAGTTTCTTTGGTTTTATTTGTAATGATGTTAATCAGAAACAGGTCTTTAAATGGGGGGAGCTTTGTTTCAATAAACACTGTTTAATTCCTGTGTAGTGAATTTTGCTTTCTTTGAACACCAAAGACTTCTCATTACTGGAAAGCAATTAATTAGCTTTCATAATAAGCATTCACTTGGGG
This sequence comes from Cephalopterus ornatus, assembly GCA_013396775.1. Lineage (NCBI taxonomy): Eukaryota > Metazoa > Chordata > Aves > Passeriformes > Cotingidae > Cephalopterus > Cephalopterus ornatus. The sequence continues at coordinate 84,140 of VZRE01005545.1, read as the reverse complement.
GAGATGTTACCTTATTACAAACTCTAAGGTTAGACAGAAGAATGAAGACTTCTTTGCCTGATGTTAACAGCATGGAAATGCAGTGATATTTCCACCATTTCTGTGCCTGAGAATGCTGATGAGCTGGCACTTCTGGGATTTTTATTGACGTTTACACAGCAGTCTAAAACTAACCAGGCTTTGAGATTTGTTCAGACATAGAGCTAGTACAGAAAACAGTAATTATGCTACTGGGCTTTTCAGTCAGCAGAGCATGCTAGCTCTGTGTGCTCCTAATCACATTAATTATGTGTTCCCTGGCTGCAGCTCACAGCTTGGCATTTGCTGCACAGCTCCAAGCATCCAGGCAATGCTGCAGTGGGTCTCTGGTAGCAAAACTGAAATTTATTTATTTATTTTGCTTCATAGAGCACTGTTTCTTCCTGTATTCCGTTGGTGCCCTTTATTCCCCATGATTTCTTGTTTGTCATCTAAAGTCTTGATATTTAAGTACTGTAAATGCCACTTCCATTGATGGACATGAAGCACATTATTCTGGGCCCATTAATTGCAAAACACAACCCCTTCTCTTTTGGATTCTGAGGATCATGACTGGGTTCTTCTGCTGATGTCTTGCATTTTTTTATTGAAGTATTTGTTCCCTCTGACCTTGCTTATAAAGCATTGAGTAGAAAATTACAGTCTTCAGCACAGTCCTGGATTGACAAATGGTAGGTTAGTGGTGATAATCCATCTTTCCTCTCTGGTAACCAGTCTTTTATTTTTGCCCCTCCTTTCTTATCCTTCCTTCCCAGTTTTAGGGAAGTGGGAAGAAGTAGTACCCAATGTTCCTTGAGGCTATTTCCAATTCCTAGGCCCATATGCCTTAGGAAGTGTTTGTGCTGGCAGGTGTTTGCTGGCTTTGCAGCTTTGAGTGTTGCACACCTGCCTCTGCTGGGGCAGCTCCTTCTCCCAGAGGGAATTGCTGTACATCCACATTGCTGGGTTTACTATGCCATCAGCCAGAGCACTAGAGATGGAAGGTATCAATACTCAAGAGCATTAAGGTATCTTAGAGGATCAGCTGAATGACCTTGAAAACTGGAACAGAAAATCAACTTAAAACAGTTTGTGTGAAAAGCCATTTATTTGAGGACTAATAGAAAACAACCCTCTGCCGTAAAGTGGATGCTCATTAGTGACTGAAGAGTTGGAGGGTTTTAATCATGCTTTAATCAGCTAGTATATGATAAAAACATCAAGCTATGTGAGGCAAGGTATTTCTAGTGTAGCTATACAAGTGCCATAGCATTATATAAGCCTCTGCTGTGAGATCTCATCTCGAATGCTATGTACAGCTCTGGCCTGCTACGTAGAGAGGCAAAAAAGAAACTCAGCTGGGGCGAGTACAGAGGAGGACTACACCGCTGAGTAGGAGAATGAGGATCTTTTTTAGGAGGGGCCTAGAAGAACTAATATAGCAAAATGAATCCTGAGAGGGGCATATGATTTCCCACTTATATAAAAGATATATGCATATATCTATCTGTCTTGCTTCCTTCCCCTGATCATGGGCTAGAACTTCTGGAGATAATTGGTTAATAAATAGTTTGTCACTCAAGGGAAGGTGAGGTTCTGAAGGAGTTTAGCTGAGGAGTGAGGGCAGGGGAGCTGTGGAGGTGTTTCCATTCTCCTCCCATCTTGTTGCCAAGTGGCCACGATATCTAAACCCTGGTGGATCCCTGCAGCCACTGGCACAGGCCATGGAAAACAGGACTCTTCAGAAGGCTCTGGGATCTTTTGACTGTGCTAATTAAGTGGACTCACAATGCTAATTGGGATTATTGGCAAACTAGCCTGTGTCTTCCTTCCCTTCATAAATCTTCCCTTGCTCCTGTCCAGGTTATGCTGGATGGCTTCGACCATTACCTGGGCTGAATATGTATTTGCCTAATTCAAAGGATTCTGGAATTCTTCGTAACTAGATCTCTGTGAGGTGAGGATTCCTGTGCCTGCTCAGGTTTTGCTTTAAATTAAATGTACACAGTGAGGATGAAATTGGGAGGCTGCTGGTCTCGAACAGACAGGTGCAAAGGCAATTACATGAGAACATCAAGTTCTGCATGGCCGAGGGAAGATCTGGAGCGTGCTCTGCCGTGCTGTGTTCAGGTAGTTTGCTGTTTGTCTTAATTCCCACTGGTGGGATTGAACTGTGTTTCCACTGTGCGTGAATTTTAAATTAATTGTTAGTGACCCTTACGAGTCCCTGGAGGGGAGATTCTGTTTGAGTCAGATCTAGTTTTTAAGATGCATCAGGTGGTTTGTTGTTTGTTTGGGGCTTTTTTTTGTGTGTGTTTTGGTTTTTTTTTTTTTCTTCCTTTCCCAAAGTAAAGCTTTGAGGAGTAGTAAATTCTTAGAGCTGTGGTAGGGCATAAATGGTGGCCTTGGATGGATCAGGAGTGACTGGTGGCTGGTTGTTTTGTGCTGTGTGTGCTATGCCTGGCAGCTTGGATGAGTGTGTGTGTGTGTGTGGGCTCCCATGTTCCAGCACGATGGGATTGTCCTTTTAGTGCAACGGGTGTGAGAGTGGAAGTTGATGAGTCTGATGTTTTGATTCCTGATTCTCGGTGATATTTGCTTTTGCTGCCCGAGATGCAGCGTAACATCTTGATGGGGGGAGGAAGACGTGCTTTCCTTCCATGTCCTGTTTTGCCATCTTTCCTTTCCTTTGGCCTTCTTGTTTTCTAGCCCCCTGAACCAGTGACCTTGAAGTGGCCACTTTGGAGAAGAGTGGCCACCCCACAGGGCTTCACCACCACCGTGGTCCTCCTCACTGGCTGGAGGAGTTGCCCTTGAGGGCTGCTTAACTTGACTCACATGGGAAAGAAAGAGAAATTTCATATCACTTTGATATAAAAGGCTTAGGAAAACATGAAATGGATCGGGCTGCCTACTTCCAGAGCCTGTGTTCACAGAAAGGAGTGGTCTGCAGCACATTACACATTATAAATATTGGAGTAGTGCAGTAAATATCAGTAATCTTATTACAGGGAGTAGAAATTCTCTTTAATATATTATCTGTGAGGATGCAAGAGGCCCACAGACCTTCTCTCAGTTTAAGTCTGTTTTTCATGTTTACATTTTTGCATTTCAATCATATGCATATTTAAAAAAAAAATGTAGTTTGGATTGCCAGATGGATTTTTCATGAGGCCTGTTACGCATTTTTCTGTGTATTTTATTTGAATACTTAGGTGTCTGTGTTTGGGGGGTAGGGTGTTGTTTGTTTTTAGTTTTTTCCTGTTTATATTGCATTGATTTGTTGTTAAATTCAGCTTCTGTGCCATGCCAAAAGCGTGCCTTTGGGAATGTTCCTGGGCTGCTTGTTGTGCTTTTCTTTTTCCATCCTTGTATATAACTCTTCTTGCAACTTATTTAAAATAAACTGGACACTCACAAAGGCATTTTTTAATTCATCCCAAACCTCTTGCCCCTTAAAGGGAGATTTGAAANGCTTTGAACCCAATACTCTTTTAAAAAAAAAAAAAAAAAAAAAGAAAACCCTCTTGATCTCCTTTTCTGTTGCCTGATGTGATTTTCTTTGGGATGAGCTCTGTTGAGGTCCTGCATGAATCTGTTACCTTTCATAGGGATATAGTTCCCAGGGATAGTCCAGGTTAGGATAAAGGCACGTCGGAAGCTGCACTGCAGAGGATGCACCAGAAATGGGTTCTTTGCTCTGAGAGTTTATCCTCAGAAAGTTGGCAGAGCAGAGCCAGGTTGCTGGTTTATCTGATGGAGAAATGAAAGATGTGAACATTTGTCATGTCCACTCTGACATCACCGCCGAGCAATTAAGAGAAAGAAATCTAATTTTTTTTGCCATCAGTTTAGCTCTCGGAATTCCCTCATGGCTTATTGTACAAGAGGCTGAAAAATAAGAGTAATAATCCGATTTTTGTCTGTTTCTAGTGTTTTATGTTTTCCATTAAAGCCTTACTGCTATGCTGCACTGACTTTTTGAACTGCAGGATCAAAAAATACTCCTCCCTTTGTTTTCGATGAAGACCGACTCTGAGAAGGATAAATATTATTGATTGAGGTATTTAATACACTAATGAAACCCACAATTATTGACTATGTAATTAATATACTGTCTAAAAGTAAAGTTTGACAGCGCATATAGAAAAGCAATATTGACTTGAGCTTCTTTGGCAAGGAGCCTTGCAGGTTTTTATTTATAGACACTGAAACACGTTCTTCAAGTAATGATTCAATCCCACTTTGTGCTTGCCACAAGTTAGAAGGCTGCCCTTCTTCTTGCTGACTGTAAGGCTTTCATATTAGCTGTGGGGAACGAAAACCTTCAGCATTTAGCTTTGCTGCCTCTTGCATTAGATTTTGGGGCCGAAGCGTCCGCGTGTGCGGTGCTGTTTGTTTTCGGCAGGGAAACCAGAGTTTTCCAAGGAGCTTTCTGCTTTTTTGTACGCAAGTTTGCAGGGTTTTTGGACTTGCATTCGGTTTTGCTAGCCTTGGTGAGCGATGAAAGCACGGGGAATCCGAGGGACATCTTGCTAGACCTGGGAAGGTTCCATCAGACTGAGGGTTTCCTTACCAGCATCGCTGCATTTTTATTTTCAAAGCATCTTAGAGAGCAAATGCTCTGGTTTAGGCTCAAGGTGATACACGGTTTTGTTCTAAGCTTAAAATGGCCTTTCTTAAGCCTAGCAGCAAGATTTAGTCTTCTCCCTGAACTGACAGATACCTGCAGCCTGCCTTATTCCAGGGTTCGGTGGTGCTGCATCCACACCATTTCGGCTGACCCCAGGGTGGTAACTCACACATCTCCCTTAGCCTTGCTCCTCTTCCCTGGCTGGTTCTCCTTGCAGCCTAGCCTTGTGTTCTTTCCCGTTGCTTCAGTTGCCAGAGACTGCATTTAGATTGCCAGGAAGCTGAAGCTGCATTTATAAATGGCTTTAAGTTGTGCGTGTGCCCTGTGAAATGTTAAACTTCTTAGCACCAGGTGAAGTTATTTACATCCAACTCAGAAGCTGATAATGAAGGTTTTTTTAGATTTCAAGTGATTTAAAAAAAACTTCCAAATCCCAAGTGTATCAGCTATGTGGTAATTGGAGCTTGTGCTGTCATTAAAAATGACAGCTTTCTCCAATAACATTCTTAGTGCTTGTAAAATGCAGCTAACATAACCTATATTTAACTTGTATTAGCTAGAATTTCCTTTCTGTGCTTGCTTACTTTCAGCGCTTTGGTGCGAATACTGAGGTCCTGCTCTATTCCTGAACCATGAATTATTTTACCTGGTTGGAAGAATAGAAAGCTTTTAACTGGGGTTGCACAGACGGGTATCTCTGTGATTTTCCCCACAGTTTTGGTTTTTTTTTTCAGCCAGCAAGTAGAAGCCATTCTTTGGGCAGAAATAAACCTTGAGCACTAATACGTGTGGCAAGAAAGCCCAACTTTGCTGAAGGTTTGGAGAAAGCTCCCGTTCCTTAACCCTGCTGAACAGCTCTTTTTTTTTTTTTTTTCTTTTTTTCTCCTCCTTCTTCTTTCTTTTTTTTTATTTTTGCTTCTTTTTTTCCTCTGCGGTCAGTTAAAAACATTTGCATATTGAATCGTTAAGGCGCTGTCCCATAATTGAGATGCTGGGTAACAATCTGCTCCCCTCCTCCGCCTGGAAGTGTTCCACACAGAGCCCTCTAATTAAACAGAAAATGGTTTGTCATGTGTAACTGCCTCTTCTGAATGTAACAAACTCATTTCAAGAGATGCCAACACCATCTTTATAGCTGTTTTAATAATCTTCTCCTGAATCAGAGAGGGCTCTAACCTCGTATTTCACTTCACCAGCTGTTTATTTTGCTGTTTGGTTGTTTTTTTTTTTTCCTCTTG
>VZRE01005545.1:27262-78178 GCA_013396775.1 Cephalopterus ornatus | reverse complement strand
TTTTTTTTTTTTTTTTTTTTTGGATGTGTGTGTGTGGAAATCCTCATTAGAGTAACTGAGTTGAAGTCTGAAATACTCGGTTAGGGCTGAGGCTTTTAAGCATTACTATTTACAGTGGGAGCACGTGCAGGCTTTCAGCTCCGAGCCCTGTCAATCAGCCGCCTGTCACGCCGGGAGGGAGCCCAAAAAGCTCCATTGCCGGCCCCGTTTGCTGGGGAAAAGAAGGTGTTTAGGCAGTTTCCAAAGCTCACATCTATTTTGCAGACAGATGTTCATGCCACAGCCACCCTCCGCACACGCCTGTAATAGAAACCATTAGCTCCCCGCTCCCCCAGCGCGGAGGAGAGCTGCAGTGTGTTCTTAATGCATGAAGTGTGGTCTGGGTAGGACACAAATAGTGTAGCAGATTACCAGGTGAAATTGGCTTTTACCTCTCCCCCATCCTTCTCAGACACTTTCCTGCCAAACTTCAGCTTTTAAGTCGGCGCTCAAAGAAATTCTCTCCGTGTAAAAGGCCTCTTGCTGCCTTTTAAATTGGCTAATGTTTGGCAGAAAATCCGAATAGCGGGTACAGTTATTTAGTGCCTTCATTACTTACTGCCTGGAGACTTCCTCTGATATTAGTGGCTCCTGTTTATTCAGAGTGTGCATGTGGCTGCCTCTCTCCTGCCTGTCGTTTGGATGAGGGAAGGACCTGTAGGAGCTCAGGGTGACACGGCACAGCCTCATGTCCTGCGACAGCACTGCTTCTTTGGACAACTCCCCATCCCCTGCACTGAGAACCAAGACCCTCCCTTGCCGTAACAGCTTCCTGCACAGTAGCACTGGTTAGATGAGGAGCAGTGTTCTCCCAACGAGCCTTGCTGTTAACATCCAGCTGGGATGTGAAAAATCACTTCTAGGTTTATATCTCTAAATATTGCGAGTATGATGCCACCATCTTCAAAAAGGGAAGGAACAGCAAGCCGACTCCTGTCAGTTTGTTAGAGCATATTTATAACTCAAATGCTAATTCCTGCTCTTGACTCATAATAGCTTCTGAATTCTGAATCTTTAAATTCCGGATCTCATGTTTTGAGGTTAATCCATTCAGATAGATTGGGAAGCAGAATTTATAATTTGGAGAAGTAGTGTCAGTCCTTCTTTGCTTCAGTCAGTCAGTCCGTGTTGGCAGTAGGTCCCACCAGCAAGCCCATATTTGACCCTTCCTTATAGACTAGTCAAACCCAACATGTTCATTTTATTTGCCTTGATCCTGTAGTTCCCTTCATACCTTGGCCTGTAAGCTTAAGAGTCACAGTAGCTGGCTGTCAGCATACTTGCCTGATTCTGATTTAACTCATTCAGCTTATTGTGAGCCTTAACCTATTTTCCATGCTGTCTCCAAGTGTACAGCTTCTGCAAAGAGATTAATAATTCAAAAAATATATCTTAGTTTTCAAACCTCGTCCATGCAGCAGTACAGACTTAGGGGAGGCTGAAGAAAGAAGCGGCATTAATATCCCACCTATCAGTGGACATGGTCTTTAACATCAGCCCTTAAGCCAGCCTTTGCAGTAGGAGCCTGTATCACTGTGGCTCCTGCTGATGCTAAAGCTCCAGGAGCTGCCTTCACCTTGTGGAAAGCTTTGCTTGACTTGCTCTCATTATACTGTGGCCTTGTATCAGATTTTGGGGAGAGCATGCTCCTTGCTAAGTGAGATTTAAGAAAAAAAGGTGACTTTTTTCCCTTTTTTAACGAAGAGTAACTGTATTTTGATTTTGAATTTTTATTACTCCGTTTGGAAACAAATACAAAATGACAAAGCGGTGAAGGTGAATTTCTTTTTGAAACTTCAAAACTTAATTTCTGATAGGGTGTTTTTTTCCCCCCCAGTTAACAAAATTGGTGGAAGATCACCGCGTTGTAATGATCCTGTTAGTGTCATTTTCTGTGATTAATGGCGTGTCATCTGGTGTTAATGACTGGTCCTGTCCTTAAGCAGGAACCTATTCCTGCGCTTTGCCTCCTCCTCTTTGAGCCTTTTGAGGACGTTGGGTATCTCAGAGCAAGAGATGCTCCACGTCCCCCCTCTCCCAGCTCAGGTTTCTCATTGAATTTGCCAAACCTGAGGTGGATGATTTAGCATTCCCCCTCAAGGGATGCTCCTGAAAATAAACTTTAGACTCTGCTTATACACCTTAGTTTATTGTGGTGGGTGCTAAGTGCTTACAGTGGGGGCATTCATCCCGATTGAAGCTTGCAGAACACAGTGTGCCAGCTGTGTGTGACTGCTCCCATAAATCCCCCTTCCAGGAGTTCTTGGCTGTGCACTTTATAAGTAGGCTTGTAGCAAACACCTTGCAATACATATTCATTATTTCAGCTTTGCTTAATGCATAAGGCTTGGGGGGAGAGGGGGGAGAAGGCAGTGGCTTCTCTCACCAATTTATGTTCCCCAAGATAATCCACCTCCCCTGCTTGGCACTGTTAACTTTTAGTTGCAATATTTTGTTTCTCACAGAAGCAAGTTTTAATTGCTCTACAGAAGTCCCTTTCTGCCAATAGTTCATTAGACTTCATGAATGCTCCAACTGAAGAATAGTCTCTCTGGATTAGCATCATCTTCCAACACACCCTTCTTGTTGGATCGCTGTCAGATGAATTGATAAAAGAGTATTTCTGGATGGAGCCAAAAAGTACTGAGGGTGAGATACAACAATCTACAGGCTTCCAGACAAATGAGCAAAAACCAGGGAAAGCCATAATTCTGCATTCAGGACGTCACAGGCATGGCAGGAGCTTTGGAAGGCCTAGATTAAAAGGTAGCTATTTTTCTTCTGGAAATAGGAAGAAGGGATTTGGTGCCAGTCAGAAGCAAAGCCTACCCGAATCAGGCAGGAAGCTAAATTCACTGCAACAGTTCCTCTCAGAGCTGAGAGCAGCCACAGTGCCTGATCAATAGGCAGAATCCAGAGTTGCAGGCAGAAACACCTCTAATATGCCCACGATAATTAACTCTGAATTATCGGGTGTATATTTGAAGCACTTAAATGTTCATGCTAGGATTTAGCAAACAATTTGGTGCAGCACATCGTTGCCTGGGCTCTTCCTCTCCATAAAGCTGTTCCCGACTCCGGTTTGCATCCGTGGGGTAAGTGAGCTCCGTGCTGCTGCTAAAGCTGAAGGTGATCCAGCAGTGCAGCCATTGGAATAACCCTTGGAAATAGGGTTTAGGCTATAAACCTTGTTTCAGCTATCTCATAAGAGCTGTTCATCCTGGGAGATAAGTCATCGTGCGCCTGTCTTTAAAAATGACTGGCTCAGCTATTGTCTGCATAAAATCACCTTTGTTTATAGTGCATTTTCTAATGGCTCAAGCAGCAGAGTAAAATTTAAATAAGTAATTATTGTGCAGGAGGCACACGCTAAATGGAACGATTTCCCTGCCTGCTCTGCCCTTTTGGCTGCACTCTGAGCACAAGGCAACTCCCTTGGTAATCAGATGGGTTCAAATAGGCAGGTTTTGGCAGCTCATGCACCTTCGCTTTAGGAGCTCGACTGATGCTCAGCCTAAACAAATCAGCTGAATTATTGGTACAACCCAAGGAAAGCATGGGCTTGGAGTTTGGGGAGTTTTTGGTTGGGTTTTTATTTAATTTTTATTTTATTTTTGGGGTGGGGTTTGGGGGGTCTTTTGGTTGGTTGGGATTTTTTTGAAACTGAGGAAGGCAAGAAGTGCAGAACCTGAGCTTGGATTTTTATCCCCATAACTTGATGTGTTCCCCCCCCCACAACACTGGCCCTTTGGAAAGCCACCGGCGCTTCTTCCGGAGCCAGCAGGTGGAGCTTGAAGAATAGGATCAATACCCAACCCCATTTGTGCTAGAGCCCATTGAGTGGGAACTATCTGTGCTGAAATCCTGATTGAATAAAAATTGTTCATTATGCAAACTGTCTGGTTCAGTACACAGAGGCAGCCCCCAGGCACAGACCCCAAGTAGCTGCTTTCTCTTTCCCCAGATTAAAACATATGAACTGCTTTGATGTAATCTTATAACAAAGCCTAATGGACATTTTATATCCTCTGAAGTTGACTGTCATTTCTCATTGCTCTGCTTCCTCTGGCCTATTAATACTCCAACCCAGAGAGCAACCTGGGCTCTTTTTGCTTGCAAATACGGTACATTTCCCATCCGTGTTTAAGTTTTTTATTTATGTTTAAATACTGTTAGATTACATTACAGTATGTTTAATCCCTTGTTTTTTCCATAGCTATTTATCATTTTAATGGAATGCTGCAGAATATTACATTGTGCAATGTGTTTAAATTGATAAATTGTATTAGAAAAATATTGGATAGGATTTTTAATGGTAAGTGGGGCTTTAGTAGATATATTTTCTCATTAGTAGACTAACTGCACACGGAACTGCATGAGGCTGGAATGTTAAGGATTTTGGGATAAGCTATATTTATGACTTATTTGACTAATTAAGGCACAACTTTATCATAAAGTTTTTCCCAGACTTTGCTGAGCAGGATGAAGGAGGAAAACTTGCCCCAGTGCAGTTACTCTACAACATCAGTTGCCATAACAACTTCATGCAATACTATATTTTTACTTGAAATTCCTTTTAAGACTCAGTTGCTGTAATAATTTGTTTCAGCTGCTAAAAGGCATGTTTCTCTTTGTGGTGGTTTCAAGGCTCTCATTACAGTAACAAAAAAGTAGTTGTGTTAATATAGACTCTTTTCATTTCAACATATGCAAAAGTTCAATAGACTCCAAAAATAGAATTAAAGGGTGGAGGTGATGAATCTGCTATAAAATCTCTTCCAGTCTTTAGGAAAGAGGAATGGGTTTAGCTAGTGAAGGTGAACTTTATTAACAGCCTTACGGAGAGATGCTGCAGTTACTCTCTGCTTGTAATTATTGCACCCAACGGGAATCTGAAAATGCAACTCCATGTTGTGTATCCCACAGCCTCACATCACACCCAGGCTCCTAAGCTTCTCTGAGAGATGGAGAGTTTGCTCTCCAGAAGAGCCAGCCACCTGTCCAGTGATGCTGTTGCTGTTTGGGTGAAGTTGGTCCTGAAGTCTTTGTTCAGGAGAACAGCAGAATGGAGCTTCAGCCCCTCCTAGTCTGTCTGCTCCTTTAATTCATTAAATAATCACCTCACACCGAATGTATATTGTCTAGGTTTTGGCCACGGGCATACTGGAAGTGTAAAAACAATTTTCAGGCAGCCTGGAGCAGCGTTTGATTTCTGATTCCGACATTAATTTAGTGGAAGGCAAGGAGTGCATGATAAGAAAGTTGCTCCCATTTATTTTTAACCCTTTCCATAGCTTTGGTGACTGTTGCTTTCCTCCAGGAACACACTGTGCTGGAGCTGCCCTGGCCCATTGAGCCAGCCTTGAGCTGTTATAAATCCCCCATCTGGCTTCTAGCATCTCGTGGTTCAGGCAGCAATTCCTCAAACAAGTTCTTGTTCTAGTTCAGCATATGGACCCTGCTTCTCCCAGTGCCAGGCAAATAACAGAGTTTTACGCTATTTGGTTAATTGAGGCAGTCAAAATACAACTTTTTTACGTCATGTCCAGGAGTCTTGGGTCCACGGAGCAAGAGGAGGAGATGTCCCAGTGGATTTCCCAGGTATTTCTTCTCCTAGGGACAATGAGGAGTCAGGAAGGGACTCTGCTGCCCCCAAAGCTGTCCGTGTGCAGGCTCGACTGGGGAGCTGAGCTGGTGTTTTAATTTTGGTGCCATTCAAGTGCCAAATAATTGTGGCTTTTCTAATAAAGCCCTGTTGGAGTGGGGCTGGGCTGTTTGAGGTGATGAAACTGCTTTTCTTCCAGGGCAAAACCAGTGCATTAGCTTTCTGGAGCTGAGGGGATGCAGACAGCCTAGGCCCACCTTTACTCCTTGGCTCCAGGGTGTGGAGAAGGGTGTACCCTCTCTGCAGGAAGGAGAAACCAAACTTCTTGGAATCTGTGTAGATCCCTTCCCTCCATGTCTTTGACATGATTCTGACTCTGATCTGCCATGTTACAGCTCTCCAGCTGGATAGTAGTCTTTTGATGCACTTATGACTCTGCTTTTTCCTGCATTGTGGTCTTTGTGTTCCGCCCTTTTCTAATCCTGATTCCCTGGGCTGAATGGAGAGGGTTAAAATGGTTGTATTTTGCATCCGTTCTCTCCGTCCGGTTCCAACCACGACCCTTGGATCTTTAATAACAGCGGAGATGATGGTCATTTAATGCAGCCCCCTGCCTGCAGCAAAATCTTCATCAAGGTTTTCCTGCCGCTTCCCTCAGGCAGCTCATCTCATTGCTTAATTGTCTTTATGCTTTCTCACAGCTTCAGATTTTAACTGTATTTCCCTCAAACTGCAACTGTAGTTGAGTTGTGTGGCTCAGGAGAGTGACCCCTTTACAACTTGGTGTCTGTCAGCCTTGGCTGTGAAATTTGGGCTGGGCAAATTATTTTGGGTGACTAGAGATGATAGAAAAGGGCATGTCTCACCATGAAAGATGAATCATTCCTTTGCCTTTTACTCCTTGTTGTAGTAACATTATTCCTGAGGAATTTTTTGCTATTTATGTGATTGTCAGATGTGATTCCATCAGAATTGCAAAGGAATTCAGCACGAATTAGTGGCCACTTAACGTTACAGAAAGCTGCGATGTAAATGTACTCCATGATCTCATCTACAACTCAGTCCTTAGCGGATGCTTCAAGGTAGATTTTTTTTCTAAAGTGGTCATAAATTGCAACCAGTCATTGGACTCCCTCCAGTCCTAGAGCAATTACTGGGCCAGTTCAGCTGAAGGGTTTGATCAGGTGTTTTACTAGCAGGATTTTATTTCACTAAATGAACATCTCCTAAAGAACCGGGAATGTAATATTTACACGTTAAAGTGCTGCCGTAATGGCACTGCATTTAACTTCACTAGGAGACCAGGAATCCTGTGGTAAAACGCCTGATAACTGCTGCATTTACCAGGGGAGTGAATTTATAGCATTTGAATTCCTCTGGCAGAACAAAGGGCTGTATTATGAAAGGACCCTCTTCTCCCTAACAAAAGCTTTGAGCCAAGTCTTGTTTCCTGCTCTAGGAGACGGCGCAGTGTTGCTTTGCATCATTGCAGCTGTTGCCTTGCCTGACTGCCTGGAAATATTTTGGATAGGTAAAAAGAGTGGGAGTGTCATCCTTCTGGTTTATCCTCCACAGGTTGTCTGTGACTTAATCCCATTTGGAAATTCTGGGAGAGATTCTCCACGGGAAGCGGCTGTTACGTGCGAGCACAGCACATGGAGAGGCACTGTAGGTGGGATTCAAATCCACCTGCTTCAGCCTGGAGTACCCATCCTCCCAGTGAGCAGGAGTATCTGTGACACAGCCACAGAGGTCTCCAAAGGCTCTCCTTCATCCATGGACTGTCCTGTCCCCTTCTTCCATGTCTGAGGCTTGAGATGAGCATGCAACACCGTGCCATCTTCACTCCTGGCTTGTATAGCCACCTCTGTATAAATAACTTATGTTTAGTGATGCAGCTTCCTTTCCCATCTATTTTCATCCATCAGTATTAATAGTAGCTAATTATTGCTTTTACTATTAGGTCATGTGTTGTAAATACACTAAATGCAGTGCGTGTCCCGAGTGCACTGGTTTGGGTGCTAATGCCTGGATCCTGCCTCTTAACATGCAGCCTAATTGCCTACTTGCACTCTGCTGCCTGGCATGCTATTTTTTGGGATAATTGCTCCCAAAGTCTCTGCATTTTAATGTAGTCGGCATTACATGGTCTAGCTAAAAATCGTTCTAAACCAACCTTGGGTCCTATCCCAGAAGAAATCATGGCAGAGCTTCCTGGGAAATGCAAGGAGTTTTTTCTCCTCTCTCTTTCTTCCTCTCTTTTTCCTCCTCTCTACTTCCTCCTGTCTTCCCTGCAGATCACCATGCTGGGATTACTTGGACTGCAGAATCCCCTTGGATCAGAGCCCTGCTGTCACTCTGCTGCCTGCATCCCATGGGTGGCTGTGAGATGAGTCGGGGACAACCTGGTCACTAGTGAAAAATCTTTTTAATTATTTAAGTGGTGGTAAACGCCTGCTCTTATTGGTATGGGCATAAGCTGCAGCTTCGCTAATTTTCCCCTTTAATCTCTCCTGGAATTGCTGAGTGCCTGCTCTCCTTGGTGTTGTGTTTCCCTAAAGAAAGCTGCTTTGAAGAAGTCGGCTCCCTGCTCAGGATGCTGATGTGAATGAGTCCCTCAGCAAACAAGTTTCAGGCTTTTACACTAAAAGCACTTGAGGGTTATTTGTGAGTGTAATGTCAAGACAGCCTAATGGGAGATATGTGCCCCGCTCAGGTTTAAACCACACAGCACTGTAAGCTTCCCAGGTGTGATGGTAGTGCTGATTTTGCCTTTTTCTCCACTTTCCATTTGGGAGATGGAATAAAGCAGAGTCCCGCTTTGCCTTTCGCAAGGAGACTGTCTCCTCTACTGACAGGCCCAAAAGAATCATTCCTGCTGCTCTTTGTGGGACCTTTATCTTCCCCCTCTGAGGCCAATAATGCAGAGCCTGCTACTTTGCAAAGGGAATACTTTGTGCATGGATGTGTTCACTCTATCAGCAGCTGACTCTGGGTATAAGCAAGTCATACACCCTGAGCTGTGCTGCTGCAGAAGAGCTAATCTTCCTGCCTTTCCCACTCTTTGGGGCAGAGCAGAACATATGTGCTGTTACCTCTTAATTCTTCTGTGGAGCATTAGGACTAATAAAAACCTTTCAGGGTTTCTGATGTGAGAAGCAGCTGCTGTTGCATGCTAAGAAACAAAAGACTGATTAAAATAAAAAGCCCCATGTACTTCTTCCAGTAAGAGCGATAGTGAAAGGGCTTGTGACCCCCTCCTGTGACAGGTGACACTCTTCTTTGCTTGACTAATTGCATGGGGCTGCATACCTAGGTGGTAACGAGAGACTCGAGCAGTGGTGTACCCTTTAAATAACAGAACATTGAAGTGTCGTTGCTTTCATGTTCGTCTACTTGCTTCTAATTATTGAAGGCAGCTGACTTTAAAGTATAGGCCATTTCCTCCCCTTCCTGCAGCGGGGTCATAACAGCTTGTTTATACACTCCTAAGCTGGCTTGCTGCAACAGATTGTGACTTTAAATAGAAGGTTGCTAAGAGTGAGGTAAGGGTGCCGGGAGAAATGAGCTTTCTCAAAACAAGTCACTTGGTATTTCGGGGAGATGGGAGCAGCAGGCAAAAAACGCATCAGTGGAGAGGTGCAGGATGGGCGGCTCTCGTTGGCGGTTGGTGTAACAACATCAATCTATACATATGTAGGTATATATGCTCTTTTAGAAAGCAGAGGGGAGTGTGATTGAGCCAGCCCTGTCCTGGGGAAACCTCTCGCAGGATTTTTCTGGACCATCTCACGAGACTGTACCATTACTAGTTATTTGTTCATCCTCAGCAAATGCCAATAGCTCCTGTTTGGCATTGGGCTGAATATCAAAAAAGTTGATTCATTGACTGAAAAAAACAAAACAAAACCTACACTGGACAAATGCTAGAAAATATGTGTTGGTAAAGAGGTGGACTGAGTGATGAGCATATTTTCTCTCTCTCATTTCTCTGACTCATAGCCCTAGCTTAGCACAGATTTTATTATCTTATCAGACAATTAATTACCTACATCCTTTAATTTCATATATATATAGTGTGAGATTGTTGTTTTTGTCTTCAAATGCCTCTTATCCTCTCCCCAGTAGACTGCTGCTGCTAAATAGATGGGATTATTTTCTTGGTGGCCACGCCAGATTTATTTATACCACTAAGCCTGCACTAAGAGTTGGGGTGAAGACAACTATCAAACTATCAGATTTAGTTTTACCCCCTTGGATTTAGTCCCTGGTAGGCTTCTGCTCAAGTCTTGGAAAGAAAAATTCATTAGGTGAACCTTAGCATGATTTTTCCATGGCTCTGATTTTAATCAAAGTGAGGATTTGAAATTGTTTTATCATTAAAATCTGTTGACTGAGCGTCAATGCAAAGCAATTCCCCCCTGCCTGGTGTAGAGATGCATCCTGTGTGCTTAGGTAAATCCCAGACTGAGGGAGTGGAACAGCAGAAAGGGTAGAAATTAGCCTCTGAGGCTTGCAAATGCACTGCAAGCTGATGTCTCTCTGCATTTCAAGGACTGAAGTTCAATTGCAAGGCTGTTCTTCTGCTTATCCATAATGGGCAAACGAATCAATTAAAATGGTCTGTTCTTAAGCCATTGCAGAAGGGAAGACTTGTTTCAAATAACTGCCTTGCAAAGTCTAAAGGATGCGAGTTTAAAGTAACAGCCTCTTGTCTCCAAATCCACAAAATCAAGGCAGTGTGTTATACCCAGGTACCAGGGAGCACAGGGAAGAGAGGTTCTGGGGAGGCTCTTTAGTAGGTTACTAAAGAGTGTTTTTGCATAAAGCAATGGAGTTGGTTTTCTCTGAAGACCAATTTACACAAGCCCCAGTGACTGCAGCGAGCCTGTAACTCCCAAACCTCAGGGCTGTGGCTCAGCATCCTAACAGGAGATACTGTGGGATCAGGGGAGAGCTGGTGGAGGATCACACGCATGCCAGACCTGTTATACCTGGAGATGGAAGCCTGTGTGTTCAGGAGCTTGTTTTAAGAGCTTGTGTGCCTGTGTTTTCCTTGACACTTCCCAGTGAGATCCACCCTGGGTGTACGCATTTGAATTTTAAGAGCTTTGCATTCCAGGTCAGCGCGGTGCCTAACTCGGGACCCAAGTTCCTTGTGAATGAAAAATAAAAACAGTGTAGAGTAAGGCGGCCTGTGTGCTGCTCTGGGCTGGGCTGTCAGGGTGTGCTGACTGCAGCATCCTCCTCTGGGTAAGTATAGCGTTCAGCCAAGGCTGCAGGTAACCCCCTTGCCTGGCCGAAATCTGCTGCGTGACAGACGGCAATTTCCCGTGCTTGCAGGCAGGGCGAGGTCAGAGCGCCCTGTCGCCGGGACTGGTATAAATCGAGAGCAATTGGGCTAGAATTGGTGGTTGCGGTGATGTAAGAAGCGGTGTAAGGCAGAGGTGAAGCCAGACCCTAATGACAGCTTCTGCCTGCTCGCAGAATTCTGCATAGAGATCAGCACTTCCAGCAACAAAAGAAAGTAGGTCAGTGCCAGGTCCCCCCCCCGCCTGCGCGCTGGAAGCACATGTGTTGGATTACACGCCTGCAGATTGAAGCAGGAGTGACTGTGATGGGTTTTTTTTCCTTTGGGAAGGTGCATGTAAAAGCAATTCGGTGCTTTACAGCGACCGGTGTGGTCGCTCTTGCCATGAGGGTTTTCATGGAGCTGCCGCATCCTCGATCCTTTGGGAGCTCGGGGACCTATTTGCCCATTAAAATTGCAAGGGGGAGCCGCCCCGATTCCCTGGCAGCCCATCTGTGGTTTGGGGAGGGTGTGAGGCCAGCAGTGGCACCTGGGTGGGCTTCTGGTCCCTGCCCATCCTCTGGTACCCTGATCCTGAGCCTCTCCTTGCCTTGCTGCAGCCATAAAACTCCACTTCTACTTGAACGATTACCCGACACGTTAATTGGGACTCCTGCTATGATTAAAAAGAAATTTCAGATTAAGCCCGCCATGCTGTATAGCTCAGGAAGAAAACATCTCTTTATAAACACAGCAGGAATGTGGGGACTCCATTATTACTATTTTCTTTTAACTTTGAAGAAACTGGCTCTCACTGCTGTTTAGACCACAAGCAGACAAGTGTGGCCGTCGCTCCACTATGGTCAGAGCTGAGCGGAAGGGATGCTTGCAGGGAGATAAAATTGCAGGGTGTTTTTCCTCCTTTTTATTTTTTTTTTTTTAACTTAATGTGATAATCATAATGGATTTATCTCTGTAGACTTCAGTTCCTGTCTGCGTGGGAGACGCAGGCTCTGCCACTCTTGGGCAGAGCTCAGAGGAACTTGTAGTTTGTACAAACCAGGTGAGGGGGCAAGTGTGGTCCCAGCAGAATATGGTATTTAGTGTATTTAATTTGTTACACAACCTTTGGAGAGGTGTTGTTGGCCAGCTCTGAAAGCATCTCCAGCTTGCCGTGTCCCTGAGGAAAATCCCAGGTGAGCAGCCCAGGTTGTTGGTCCCACTGCCCATTGGACACCGCTGGCCAGGTGATGTGCTCTGAGAGTGGTGATAACCCTCTTAAAATCTCAAATATTTGCTCTGTTTATTTTCATTTTGGAAAGCTGCAATGTTGTTTGCAGTCAAAATCCAGCCCTCTTCAATCAAACGCTGCCTTCTGATGGAGAACATCATCCGAGGGTGTCGTCTCCTCCTCCAGTGAAGCTTTCTGCGTGCAGTAGTTTAGGAAGGACCTGCTGTAAATCCTATTTGGATGAGTTCCCGCTCAGCAGGGGCATGGGGAGCCTCCCCCTGCTCATCACACAGCAGGGGTCCAACTCCAGCCCTTCCACAGCTCCAGGAGGTAACTGTGTATGTTCAATATCCAGAGCAGGAATCGTTGCAGGTCTGCAGCATCCCAGCCCTGCCCTTGCTCCGCGCTGGACTCACTGAGCCGGTAGGCAAGGGCAGCAGTAGATTATCCCCCGCTCCCCCCTGGCTTTTTTTTCCCTTTAAACTTACCTTTTGGTGTTCCATCTCAAGCAGCATGAGGTGAGTAAACTCCACTGCTCAAAATAAGAGTGGATAAGCTCAGTTTACTTGCATTTATTCATGACTTCACCACTCCACTGGGGCCTGAAAATCAGAGCCAAAAGGAACTGCAGTGAAAATTGGCCTACATGCAATGGCTTTAAATAATCTGCCCTTTTGCTCTAGTTCTGGGTTGAGATGTGCTGGAAGCCTGAGGAGCTGGGATCTGCCTTGATGTAGGAGCTGCTTTTTGTTTTCTTTCCCTGGTGTTGGTTTCTCTGTATACAGTGTAACTTAGGGGAAGTTACAAAGCGGGGGAAAAGGAAAAAAATCTCTTTGAAAATTGCTGTATTTAGTGCACAACTCAGAATTATCAGAATCAGCACAATGAATTAGCTTTTATTTCCAAAGACGTAAAAAATAAGAGAGAAAATAGAAATAAAGCCATCAGCCTGCGTCCCAAATATTGACACCTGGGAACAGAACTGGACTGAAAAACAGTAGTTCTGCTGGAAGAGGAAGGGTGCATGTTAATAGTGAGTTCTTGTTTGCACTTGCATTTGTGCAGGTTGTTAAGGCAAATATGATTCCCAGATGACGTGTGGTACATGCATGTGCCTGACACTTGCACCAGCCAGGGAAGAAGTCACGCAAGCCATCGGAGAGCCGAGTGCTCTGGGTGAGGCTCAGCTTCAGCATCCGAGCAGAAATAGAAATGGATCCATCTGCAAACCAGGTCATCGCCGCTCTTGTGCTTTTCCTCTTGGGCCCCCTTGAATCACATCATGATTTCTCCCCCCACCCCACCCCCAGCTCCCTGCAGCTGGGATTACTTTTCACGTACTCTGCTCACATAATTGCCTCTAATAATTTCTCAGCTCTTGAGACAAATATGTCCACCTTCCCCCTTACACGGCTGCACGCTCCCGCTCCAGCCTCACGTCTCCTTCCTGCTGCTCCTGCCTCTCCCGAGTGCTTCTCTCCTCTCTCACTGTTCCAGCCTTGAGTTCCCATCTCCCTTCCTGGAAATACACTCAGTTGATGGTGAGTGCTTCCCCAGCCTCTGCGTTATGCAGCTCTCTCACGCAGATGTCCTTGGCTGGTCCCAGCACTGCTCCTCGCCCGGGAAGGGGATCCTACAGGCACACAGGGAGATGGAGCATCACAGAAGGAGACACTGTCAGGCAGGGCTACTCCTCCATGCCTCTCTGCTATCTGGATGCTGGCACCAACATTTCAGGGCAGTGCTGTGTCAGCAGCACGTGTGGAGGGGGATTTTGGAGGTTTCCCATCTTCGCTCTGCAGAAAACCCTTCCAACCTCCCAAGGAAGCCGGTGGCTGGGGTCCTGGCATGCCAGCTGGAGCGCCAGGGAGTCAAGGCAGGCTGTTAGCAACCCATGGTATATTTAGTTCAGGTTTAACAGGGGCTCCATATGTGTGTGTTCTCTTGTTTCCTATTGCTTTCTACGTGCTAAGTAGATGCAGGAAAGAGTGGAGAAGCCTTCCCGTGACAAGGATGCGGTTTCACGGCTCCGTGTTCTGTTCTCCTTTGCGAGGCTCCTTCCCTGAGCTGTGCCTTTAGGAAAGCATTAGTGTGAGAGCTGGAGAGGAACAAGTGTCCCAGGGACTCCTTCTATCAGGGATGGATCCCTGTGGAAAATGTGGTAAGGTCTTTCCAGTGACATGGTTCTTCTAAGGGACCAGGGCACGCAGGGCTGTGGAACAGGACCCTGCAGGCAGCTGACTCTGTGCACCAGTGGATTTTGCACACTTGGTCCTTCTCGGGACATTTTGGTGCCAAAATGGTCACCCCACTTTTCCTTTTAAATTATCATTTTACAAATTTTTGCATTTCAGAGTGAGGTTAAGGCATGAGTTGAAAATCACACGGATACTCTGATTCCCAGGAGGGCTAAACAGGGCTGATTCTGAGGACATGAGGGCAGGCAAGGCACTTCATGAGACAGAACACACAGAAATGCTCCCTTAGAGAAGATGTGTGAGGAGCCAACACCTTTGATTACAGGGTATTTTAGCTGTAGAAGGATTGACTGAGGGAATAACTATGAAAACCTTTCCCAGGGAGAGCAATTTGTATGCACTATTGAGAAATCAGGTCTGAGAGAAGTTTCACTAGGTCTGTGGGAAAAAAAAAAAAACAAACCAAGTCACGCTGGTAGGCTCAAAGCAGAGGTGTTAAATCTTGGCTGCAAATTGGGGGAGCTGCAGCCCAAAGTCCTGTGCTGGGGATGCTGCAGTACCTCCCCAGGAACTGCAGGGTGGAAGGGGATCAACTGGTGCAGCTCAAATTGAAGCAAACAAAATCTGTCTCTAAGGGATAGCAACACTTGACGGGAGTGGGATCTGCTTCTCTGGGAAACAAAGTGTATGGATGTGGGGGAGAAATGGAAATCTTCCCGGGCAAGTCAGCAAATAGCCAAGGGTTTCGTTATTCCATAACGGCCTCTGAAATCCACAGTCTGTCATAGAAACAATTTTGTGTTTTAATAGAGGTGTTTTGCTTTTGACCCTGTGTGGCAGAGCAGCCCCTGAAAAGCAGGAGGTTAGCTTTTACTGTTTCCATCTGATTTTGGTTTTCCTCCCACTGTGGTTTTTTTAAAATCTTGTGTCCCCCAGGCAGGTTCAGACAGGCAGGATGCTGAGTGTGGGTGCAGGAGCCTCGCAGGGTGTAGCAGGACCTGGTTTTGGCAGGATGGAGGTGTCAGACACAAATGCTATGCCCAGAGATGTTCTGGTGGCCAGAACATTATTGTCAATCACAATTTTGTACTTGGGCAGCAGCAAGGTGCCTCTGTAAGTGTCAGCTGTAAGAACAAAATAAGCCCCATCTCCCAGAGCTTCCCAGTACCAACAATGCCTTTTGTCCCTGAGCAGGATCAAAGGTTGGGTTGCAAACCACTGACTTCTGCCTGGAGCCAGGGGCGCCTTCCCTGGGAAACAACTCGACTCTTTTCATCCGAATGAGACGTGTAACTTTAAACCCATGATTTAGCATCCCCCTTTAGCTGGAAAATACAGGATTCAGAGCATCTGGCGGGTGCTGCAGTGTGTTGTGAGGAGGAGACCGCAAACAAATGGAGAGGAGAAATGGAAAAGAGGAAGGAAATTTTGAGTAATGTTAGGAAGTGTTTTACAAAGCAGATGGCAAACAACGCCTGCCTGACCCTCTGCCTGTCTGCGGCACAGGGGCTGTGACAGCCGACTCGCTGCGAGCGGGGAGTGCAGTAAGCTGTCCATAAATCAAAAGCACCGAGACTATCAAATTTGTTTATTACTTGGGGTAGTGCCGCTGTGTTCGAGTCGTGTAGCTATTTTGTTTCGTTTCTCCTAGCTGTGTTTCCAAAAAAAAAAAAAAAAGAGATTTGTTGGAACATAACTATACCATTCCCTTTTTTTTTTTTTTCTTTTTTCCCTTTTTTTTTTTTTTTAATTCTTTTTTTTTTTTTTCCCCTCTCAGAAGATAGCGAGTGAGCTGTGTTCGAGCTGGTGGTGTTAATGTTCTGCAGCAGGAGTGAAATAGCCTGGAGATGTGCAGCGAGAGCAGGGGCGTGTGCCCTAAATAGGAGGGTTAAACAGGGCTTATTCTGAGGAAAGCAGTAATTGCAGCTTGCGTGAAGCAGTAATATTTTTTGTGCATTATTTACCCAGGAACATCTGCTAATACACATACATTCTCCGGTGCATGTAAACAACTTGTGCAGGAAGAGGATTAGGAGATTTATAAAAAAATTAGAAGCAAGTTAAAAGGGCAATTAGAAGAGCAGAAAGAGATATTGAGCAGTGAATTAGGGAGGATATTTTAACACACAATCAGAGCTCCCCGAGACGTATTCAGAGCAGAGAGAAGGTAAAAGAGAAAATTGGCCAATTACGAAATGATAGCAGGGAATTGGTGACATGAGAGAAGGTAATGGCTGATTTGTTAAACAGTTATTTTGATTCTGTTTTCACAAAGGAGGAAGAGGATGGAGGGCAGCTCCGGAAAGGACTCGGGTTGTGCGGATGAGGGTGGGGATGAGATGAGGAGCCTGCAGAGAGATATAAAGATCCATCTGCAGAGTGGCTGGGCGTGGGGAGAATTTCACCCACATTCACAGGGTGGGGGAAAAAATGGATTTTAGTGAGCAGCTCCTTACAGCAGGGAGCTGGGTAGTGAGGGGCTCGCGTTCTAACACTCGCTTTTGTTCACCAAATTGGCTGCTTTTGAGTGGAAACCAGGGAGGTGGTCACCGAGATGACTGATCCTTCTCCCCGTTGAAGGATGTTTCTCTGGGAAAGAGGAGGACAGAGATGGATGGGGATTCTGGAGGTTTGCTGCTCCTGGAGCTACTTTTATGTGGGTAAAGATGTTTTTGGCTTGTCAGCGTGACACTTTCCCCAAAACACACATTGCAAAGCATGAGCAGCTGTGTCCTGCTTTCATAGCTGCTTTTGCTTCCATCTGTAACCCACAAAGTCAAGAATACAAGAGTACCCCTGGAATCACTGTTCCCATCAGCACTGGTGTCAGTATCTCGTGTTTCACCAAAGCAGTGGTGAGCTGGATGCAATAAGGGAGAGAAAACGGCTGGGGGAACAAGGGGATGATGCCAACCAACAGGACCTCAAGGAAATTAGTAAGAGATGGAAAGGGAAATACTCTTGGTAGTGCGATGGGAAATGGGCTCTTGGGAGTTGTTCCTGTGGGAGTGGTTGAAGTGAAGTTAAGACAGGGAAAGAATACACGGACAGGGGATTTAGGGAAGGATGAACTTGAAGGACTGCAAAAAGTGTTATTTAGCTGCAAGAAATGTGAAGTGATGCTTTTGTTCTGCTCTGTCCCTCTGAAGAGGGGTACATGTCACAAAGCAACTTTCTGAGACAAAGGAAATAATTCGGAATTGGTGCTGGGGGGACACAAGTGTGGTCTGGGAAGCAATGGGGAATGTAGGAGAAACTGCAGACTCATGGTGTTGGTTTAGAGTGATAAACTAAAAATTTATTCTCAGTATCCAAGAGGTGTTTGGTTTTCATCCTGCCTGGGAGGATAAAAGAGATGCAGTGTTGCGTGGTTTCTGTTTTCAAAGCATGTACGAAAAGCTCCATATTAGCAATTACGGGATGAAACTGTGGAAAAGTGGTACAAAGGAGAGAAAATTGGCTCCGACTCAGGAAACGGGATTCTGCCGCTGGGAGTGAGTTTCCAGAGGCATGGTCTGGGGTCTCTTCTGGGTCCTCTGGTGTTTATTTTTTTTAATGGAAAGGATTTGCATGAACAGCCCAAAGTCAGAGCGTTGAAGCTCACTGATGGAAAGAAGGGAAAAGCAGCCGGAGCGACAGGGGCTCGTCTCGTCTGCAGAGCAGCACAGACTGGAGAACACTAGGGGAAAGGGAAACCAGTGAGCAAGTAAATGCTCAAGTGACATGTTTCCCAGGGGAAGCATTTGGAGCTTGTGGGGAGCTATTGGGAGTGTCTGCCCATGTTGGCAACAGGCAACCTGTCTGCCTGAACCCCGAGAGGGATCAATGCACATCTGAAGGTTGAGCTTGGGATAGGAACATGTAGAAGTTTAGGTTTATAGAATCAGAATCATTTAGGTTGCAAAATACTTGTAAGATCATTGAGTCCAACTGTTAACCCAGCACTGCCAAGGCCACTGCTAAACCATGTCTCCAAGTGCCACACATCTGTTAAATCCTTCCTGGGATGGTGGCTCCATCACTGCCCTGGGCAGCCTGTGCAAGGGTTTGACAACTCTTTCAGTGAAGACATTTTCCCTAATATCCAATCTAAATGTCCCCTGGAGCAACTTTGAGGCCATTTTCTCTCATCCTATTGCTTGTCACTTGCGAGAAGAGACCAACCTCCTTTCGGGGAGTTGTGGAGAGTGAGAAAGTGTCCCCTGAGCCTTCTTTTCTCCAGGCTGAGTCCCCTCAGCTCTCTCAGCCACTCCTCGTCAGACTTGTGCTCCAGACCCTTCCCAAGCTCTGTTCCCTTCTCTGGACATGATCCAGCCCCTCACTGTCTTTCTTGTTATGAGGGGCCCCAAACTGAACCCAGGATTCGAGGTGCCTCACCAGTGCTGAGCCCAGGGGAATGATCACTGCCCTGGTCCTGCTGCCACGCAACTGCTGGTACAAACCAGGATGCCCCTGGCCACCTGGGCACATGTCAGTTCATGTTCAGCCACTGTCAACCAGCACCCCCAGGTCCAGGCACCTCTCCAGCCACTCTGCCCCATGCCTGGAGTGCTGTATGGGGTTGTTGTGACCCGAGTGCAGGACCAGCATGTGGCTTTCTTGAACCTCATCCCTTTGGCCTCAGCCCATCCAGCCAGCCTGTGCAAATGGGAGCACGTGAACCACTGCCCAGCATCACCTCAAAGCGGCCGTGGTGCCTTCTGCCACCTTGGGGTTCAGCTCTTTACCCCAGGGACCTCCCTGTCAAAGCCTTTGGTGTCTGGGAGCCATTCTAATGAAATCCCAAATTTCTCCAGCTTATCTCCAGCCTGAGCCAGACAATCTCTGGCAAGTCACGGTGATACCTGCGTCCGCTCGACTGGAGAGATGCGTGCTTGGAGGTTGTGGGAGCGCTGCTTCGGAGAAGAGGGGATTTCTGCCAGGCCTCAGAGCAACATTCAAAATGCATGAAGACATGCTGTAGGAAGGGACTGGGGAAAAGACACACGAGCGTGAACCAGGGGCCATGGTAGAGCTGAACCACGCAGATGGGAAGTTCGTTACTGAGGCTGAATGTCAGAGCATGCCATAAAAATTTAGTTTATCCTCAAAGAGCTGTGGTTGTGGAAGAAGGATGGGAGCGGGGAGGGATGGCAGCTAAGGAGAAGGCAGGAGGAATATCAGAAACCTGTAGTCCTTGTGTGTCCTGGTTTGGGCTGGGTTAGAGTTGGTTTTCTTTCTAGTACCTGGTATAGTGCTGTGGTTTGGGTTTGGGATGAAAATGATGTTGATAACACACCAACTTTTAGTTGTTGCTCAGCAATGTTTACACTGAGTGAAGGACTTTTCTGCTCCTCACCCCACCCTACCAGTGAGGATGCTGAGGGGCACAAGAATCTGGGAAGGGACAGAGCCAGGACAGCTGATCCCAACTGACCAAAGGCATATTCCAGACTGTATGGAATCATGGTCAGTATCTAAACTGGGGTCAAAGCTGGCTGGGCATCGGTCAGCAGGTGGTGGACAACTGCACTGCGCATCATCTGGTTTGTATATTCTAATTCTACTAATTATTTCTTCCATTTCTGTCCTATTAAACCATCTTTATCTCAACCCATGAATGTTACTTGTTATTCCCAATTCTCTCCCCCATTCCACTGGAGCCAGGTGGTGTTTAGCTACCTGCCAGGTTAAACCATGATGCCATGTCAAGCAACATCTCCTATTTAGCAGTGTATTATGTCTCCCTTCTGGTTTTTAAACAGTCCCCTTTATCACTAGGAGTTAGAGTGCTTGATTGACAAGGCTTGTAATACACCGTGGAGTTGCCTTTAGTTTTCCTACATGTTAAAGGAAAAGATACTAAAAATACAATTATGGTTTTGAGCCAGGCGTAGTCTGTTTTAATATAATTCATCTCAAAGACTATCCACCGTGCCTGCTGCACCCAAATCATTTATAAAACATTAGCATCTCCTGTGCTGACATTTCACTCCTATATTACAGGAGTTACACGCAGACTTAAAAAAAATTAATAAAGTGCTTCTCTTCTTCATTCTCCCACTGAGAGCTTTGATTTCCAGGGTATGAAACGAAATAACCAACATAACAACATTCTCCACTTCTAAGGGACAGTGCCAGACTCATTCAGTTGCTATTGGTTATAGAGAGTAGGACATGTGGGAGCTATTTCAGATCACGGATTATTTGTTCTGGCTGCATTGGACATCCCTTTAGTGGAGCTTTAGAGCCCTGTAGACAGAAAAGTTTGAGTAGGAGCTGGAAGGCAGAGGGCTTGATGAAGTAACCTCTTCCTTTCTCCTCCCAGAATTAGTCTTGCTATTCCCCAAGAAGGTTGTTTAAAAGAGAAGCATCCAAGCCTCTGCCCTTCCTCACTTGCAAGACGGACAGAAGAGGCCATGCCCTTCCAGCTTCCCCCTCCCACCATCCAACTGCTCGTAACCATAAGTGCACTGGGGAAGTTTTTTCGTTTTTTTTTTCATTGGGCGTTTCCCATTTCATTTCCAGATACCTCCAAGGGACCTGACACTGTGTTAATACTCTCTCCCCTTCCCCAAAGCATTTGCGAGAGCGGATTTCCCAAGATGGCCCATTCTTCCTGGAGCTAGTGGTGTGTCTGGTGGAAAACACAAGCTGTTTCCTTTGGGATTTCCAGCCCCACCCGTGCGCTATGGACTGAAAACATGCCAGGACATGGTTAGGAAATGAACAGCAGGCTTTTCTTGTCCAAGATCACTTTTATTTCCCTTGTTTCATTAACTTCAGTGTCTGTTTGGTCTCACACATCCACACTGACAGGGAGTTCACACCGACCGCAGAATTTGGGCAGCACCTCTCCGAGCCCATGGGCTGCCATCGGTGAAGCTGCCAGCTCTGCTGTGCCCCCGACCAGCAAACGCATCCCTCCACCATGGGGTTTAATTTGGGACAAGAGGAACAGGCAGACCTGCTCCCTCTCCTCCACCTGGAAGGGGCCACAACCCCCTTCATATGGCTCTCTTGGACCACTGATATCTCTCTCCTACCACGAACCAGAAGCCCTGGGCTCTGTGCTTCTCACCAGTCCTCTGTGAGCTGTAGTTTCCCCCTTCTCCGACTCTTCCCATGATACCTGTTCCTTTTAAGAAACAAAACCTCTCCTGACACTGTCAGGACTGTCTCCAGCCTGGGAGCTGCTCCTTGCTGCCCCAGTGAAAACCTTAGTCCAGCTATAAAGGTCCTCACGCCACTGACACGGCTGGGAAGCCCCTCTCTGCCTCCAGCCCCAAAATAGCTCCTTTCTTCCCCGGGGCCTTGTAGCGCTTTCCAGAGACAGAGCTCTATGGCTCTATTTATTTGGACTAATTAATCTCTCTCTCTCCCCCCTGGTTACAAATTAGGGTGCAAGGGTGAGTTTTGGCTCTCTGGATATGGACTTTGCTGCACTGCACACAACTACCCCTTCCCACCCCTCCCAAAGTTTAGTGCTCTGAATTGCTGAGAACATTGGTCCACTGTGGTTCCCCCGCACGTACTGGGCCCGCCCGATGGCTTTCAGCATCTGTAGGCACTGCTGCCGGTTTGTTTTCTTCAGAAAAACCAAAAAAAAAAATCATATACTGGTCTGATATAAATTCAACAATACAATCCTTAGTTCTGAAGATATAGTTTCCATATAGTTTATAAACATTGTAAGACATACATATGGATAACTGAGGGGAAGGAGGGGAGCCTGTGCATTTGTTGGGGGTTTTTTTCGGATGTGTGAACATGGTTACAAAAAACACACCTCCTGCGGGTACCTCATTTCTTTAAGTGTTGGGTTTGTTGGTTTTTTTTTTTTGTTTAATTCCACCTCTAATCAGTCTTTCCTTTGGTTGTTGGCTACTCCAAGCCCAGCAGGCAAGCCCTGTTCTGCTGTAATGCCTGAGATATTCAGGGGTTTGAGATTGTCTTCTAAGAGATTCCCAGCCAACTTTGGCCTCTGGGTTTGGAGCCAAAAGGGCTAAAACATGGGAGAACCAATGTCCTTATTACATCGGTATCAGTGTCCTCGCACTCACTTTCAGAGAAACAGTGTAGGCTTAATTGGTGATGGTTTTTACAGCAATTATGTTCCTTTCAGTAATTGGAGGGGTCGTTCGGAGCGCTCTCAAATGAACAGGATTTCACAAGAGCATGGATACAGTCCATTTGTCCGGTTGCTGTCACCGACGAATTGGCTACCGTCCCTGTTATCTGCTTTTTGTAAGGTTGGCTTTTTGTTGTTGTTGTTGTAGGTGCTCGGTTAGGCTGTTTGTGACAAGGTGTGATAATGCCTTTTAATCCGCTCCCGCTGCATTCGGCACAGTCCGCGTTGGCAGCCCGGCCGGGCACGGAGAGACTGTCAGAAGCCGAGACAGCGTTCTTCCCTTCGCCAGGCCAACGCTAGCCACGTACAAAAAAAGAAGAAGAAAAGAAACTCTGGTCCTTTGTAGATTGGTGGCAGTACAGCTCCGCTCCGTCCGCGGCCGGGGGCTCAGCGGATGACGGCCGCCAACACCACCATAAAAACCAGGAGCGACGCCCTGAGCCCCGAGCAGCCGGCTGCCTGCTGGACCCCGCTGGGGGGGCGGATGGGCGTCCGCCGGGTACACTTACCCTTGCGTTTGGGGGACAGCGTTGGCATCACCCCAAAGCTGAATTTGTGCTGATAATCAGGCACATAGTCTGGAACCTCCTGCCCGTTTTTCCGCGGCCCCAAGGACACCGGTTTAGAGGTTCGGTTACGGCTTTTGTGGCTGGTGCAGTTCTTGCCGGGTTTCCGGTAGCCCGGCCGGGAGCCGGGGGGGCCGGCGGGCTGGCTGCTGTGCAAACTGTTCTCAGCCCCTCTCTCCTTCCCCTTCTCCTTGGAGGAGTGGTGAGGGTGGTGGGTTTTGGAGGCTCCTCTGTCCGCTGTGGAGAAAGTGTGTGTTTTCATCTGATGGAGCGACTCGGACCCTGAACAGTTCCTAAAGTCTTCTGCTCTTAGCACCTTGAGGTCCTTGCCGTGCATCTGCTCGGGGGACTCACAGATGACACTGGAGCTGGAGCCTCTGAACCTGTGCAGCCATTCCCAGAGGGAACGGGCTTTGCAATCGCAGCTCCATGGGTTCCCATTCAGCCTGAGAAACTCCAGGGCTCCCAGGTGGGCCAGGCAGTCCCCCTGCAGCTCCGAGAGGCTGTTATTGAACAGGAAAAGGGTGGTCAATCTTCGGAGGTCATGAAAAGCCCGCCTGTGAATCCACTGCAGCTGATTTTGATGGATGAGCAGCCGATCCAGGTTTATTAGTCCCCTGAACGTGTTCTGATGGAGGCTCCAGAGCTTGTTTCCATGGAGAAAAAGATGGCTGAGGTTAACCAAGTCAACAAAAATATCGTCCTGAAGGAACTCAATGTGGTTGTCTTGCAGGTAAAGGTATTGCAGGTTGTGGAGGCCACCGAATATCCCGCTGGGGAGGGAGCTCAGCCCGCACTTGTAAAGATACAAGGCATGGAGTTTCACCAGCCCTTGGAAAGTGTCTGCAGCTAAAGCCCTTAAGTAGCGGTTGTCCCCTAGGTCCAGCTCTTCCAGGTTGACAAACCCGTCGAAGGTGTTGGGGTCGATGAAGGTGATGTTGTTGGAGTAGATCCAGAGGGTGACCATGGAGGGGCTGAAGTGGCCCCGCAGCAGCAAGGTGATCTGGTTGTTCTGGAGGAAGATCCTCTCGCTGTCCTCGGGGATGCCCTCGGGGATGGTGACGAAGTTGTGAGCCTGGCAGCTGACAGTCATCGGGGAGGGGTAGCACACGCAGTCGGTGGGGCAGCCCAGGGCACTGGGCACCTTCAGCCCCAGCAGCACCAGCAGCAGCTCTGCAAACCCCCCTGTGCAGAGAGAGGGGAGAGCAGCGTCAGCGGGAACCGGGCACCTCCCGCCCACCCATCCCTGCTGTGGAGACTATTCTGGGTGAAAAACGCCCCCAATTAACTCAGCCCTCCTCTCTGCTCATGAATTACCCACGCGGCTGTGATGAGTAGGCTCATCACCCACAGTAGTTAAAACGTGATGTATGGAGTACTCCCTGCCTCCTCGCCCTGCCTGCAACAGGCAGCTGGTTGTGCTCCCAGCCCGGAGCAGGCAGGAGAAACTTTCTCAGTGAGAATTCACGCTGGCAGTGCTGGCAGCAGAGCCCCTTGCCTGCAGGCAGCAGGAGGAAATTTCGTGGTGTGAGAGCAAACAGAGGAAATGCAAACCCTTTTATGTGCCCACCCCTCCTTATAAGGCATCTCTCAAATTGCCTGCACTTACTTCCTCGGAGAGGAAAAGGTACAGAGATTTAGCAGTTCCTGGGGAACCACCTAAAATTACACGTGGGCAGTGAATCTGCACAGCACACCCTACTCTCCCAAAGGCACAAACCCATCCCCACCATCTCCTTTGACTACAGTTGTTAGACACCACCATCCACCCTGAAACCCAAGTGATTTACAGGAAAATATGTTGTCAGCAGTTGGTGCAAAAGGCTGAGCCGAAAACTCCGTTTGGAAGTGGGATGCTCAGACATATTTCTAAATGGATGTCCTGTGGCAAAGCATATTGCATCCTCTAATGCTACAGTATGTGCTTGTGACTGGGGCTTTCTCACAGCAGAGAAGCAGAGAGTGAGGCAGGAATCATCCCCTCCCTCTGCTCAGCTCTCAGAGTGCCGGTTTCACCGCCCCGCTCCCGTCTCGCTCCCACTCCTCACACCAGGCTTGCTTTCAGGCTATTCCTTCTGCGCCGAGTGGCTTTTCAGACTCATTGCACCAGACTTGTCATTTCTCATTCAGAGTTTCCTCCTAGATTTGGCTTTTTCCTCTTACACGCAAAATTTGCTCATGTCTAATGAATTCTGCCTCTGGACTTTACGGGGAAAAGGAGTAATAGCAGAGCAGTGCACAGCTGCCGGTGCCATCCTGCCCACGAGTTCTACTCAGCTTGTAATAATCTGAAAAACGAGAGTGGAAGTGGAGTTCATCTCTAATTACTCAACGTCGTTATCACCAGCTAGTCCAAGATCCTGGACCCCTTGGGCTTTTACAGTCCCTCTCTTCAGTGCCTGCAGCCGAATACAAGTGGGAGGCACAAAAACCTTACTGTTTTCTTATTAATTCTGTTTGAAATATAACTCCATGGTTGCTGTTGCCTTTTGCCTGGTATGGAGATCTATTACCGTTTAGTTAACAGCAGGTGACCCGTCCATCTGGACCCATCCTTTCAAGGCAAAGTTGTCACATATTTTAGATAAACTGGGTTATTCAGACTCTCCATAAATTACCAGTTAGTGGCAGTCAGGAAAAAAACCAGCATCGCTGCCCAAAGCATTGTACCAAGCCTTGGCTGCGATGGGAATGGGGAGGGCAACTTCCAGGTGCTGTCCTTCAGGAACAAAGCATCGGCTACCAGGAGGGATGTCTCATCCCTGCACCACTGCCAAAAGGGGGTGATGAGTCGGGAACGTTTAATTTGCGACAACTCCTACGGCTGTGTAGGAAAAGGAATGTTCTCCAAGTCACCGCCGTAGCATTTTGGCTTTGCTGTCGTGCCTTTGCGATGAGCGAGGGGCTGTGCTGGTGGGAGCATCGTGCCAGCGCTGACTACCCAGCACTCCCTGCCAAAACGGGAGCCCTCGCTGCAACTCACAGTGCAAGCACCACCTGGGAAACAGTGGTATCCTGAGGATATTGTGATTATCCGAGTGCCAGATAACAATGGAAAACATAAAACTACGTTTGTAGATATATTCTGCTGGGGTTTTTTTACCCGCGGATGTGCTTCACCAAGGTGGGACGGCTTCACATTCCCCGTCTTCACCTTGGTGACACTGGAGTTTGAAGCCTTCTGTAGGTCTTATGTTTATTAGTAAAATCCTGCCAGGCACAAGTGCTGCGACGATCTCCCACATGCAGAGTCTGTTATTGCAAAGACCAAATCACAAGGGTCTGAATCAATAAACCATCTCCCAGCTATACGCAGCAGGTTGGAAGATTACATATTGCCTCCAAACAACAGTTTTATGCGCTCTTCCGTGACACGACAGTTGCCAGGCTAACGGGATTACTGACGGGAGGTGGAGCCGGGCAGGGATCTGGGAGCATAGACGATTTCACATATGGGGATGGTGATGACAGGCGGCTGTTAGCAGCGCGCGGCGATGGACGAAGGCAGCCTGGGTCTCCCTGGAGCATGGCCAAGGTAGAGGCTTCTGCCGAGAGGGAACGCAGCGTTTAACAGCTCACTGCCTGCAGGGATAACTCCAGAGGTAAAGGTCAGAGGGACCTGAGTCCATCTCTTTAATTAACAGGCATCTGTGAGTTAACGGCTGGAGGTCCTAAGGAGAGGGAGATGTGACTCCTGCAGCCATGGATGGAGGTGGGGCTAGCCTGGGTTGTTGCTGGTTTTTAGCTTCCCAAGAGTATGGTGGTAGGGAGAAAAGGCAGGGATGTCTTTCTACTTCCGTGCTGCAACTCGGGAGGAAGGAGAATGGGAAAATGGAAGGTCGAATACTTGCGAAAAAAGGGTGAACAGGCGAGCAGGACTTGGAAAGGGAGTAGGTTTAGATTAGATATAATGAAGGAATTCTTCCTTATAAGGGTGGTGAGGCCCTGGTACAGGTTGCCCAGAGAAACTGTGGCTGCCCCATCCCTGGAAGTGTTCAAGGTCAGGTTAAACAAGGCTTGGAGCAACTTGGTCTAGTGGAAGGTGTCTCTGCCCATGGCAGAGAAGATGGAACTAGATGGTCTTTAAAGTGCCTTCCAACCCAAACTATTCTGTGATTCTATGAAGGTCTGGACTCCCCAGTGGATGCACACAAGGCACATGATCTCATCGAGGATGCTCTCCCTCCAAGCCCGTAAAACCTGCTGATTGTCTAGTGCTGTGAGAAGCTGCTCCTGAGATGCCCTGGTATTGGTCACAGTTTAGGTCTGGGAATGAGACCCCCAAAAAGCAAAGAGCTTGTGGTCACGCAGCCATGAAGCTCCTGAAGCTGGTAACACCAGTGTTGCAATATCCAGCAGCCAAGTCCCACCAGGACAAGACAGCCAGGAGCACTTTGATCTCACTGGGCTTCCCAGGAAGAAAAGCAAGAGGGGAACTTCCCAGAGGCCCCAGCCCAGCTCTCCTGATAGTCTGACCCTGTCTAACTTGTTGAACTTGTTATTCCTGATTCAGCCCTTTCAACTTCATCTTGTAAAGGTTGTGAGGCAGATGGAGGGTCACCAGCCTGTGTGTCAGAGCTCACCAGGGAGGGAGAGCTTCAAAAGCAGCACAGAAAAATCCTATAGAAACCTGCTGGTGAAGTGAGTAAAACCAAATCCCCGCTGACAAGGATAAAACCAGCAAAGGGGTGTTTATCTCCTGCCTTTCTCCCACTGACACGCTGTGTCACCCCGGCTTCTGCTCGCCTTGTCCTTCTGCCGCCTCCTGCTTTTGACTGAGGTTTCAGTGATTGGAATGAATTCGTCTGACTGTCCAAACCATTTCCCATGTAGCATCCCTCTAATTGAGCATTAATTAGGCATCAGTTAATGAATGCTTGAAATAATTTATCTTTGGATGCGTCCAGTTTGCAGTCTTACTTTTAACAGCATTAGACTCATTATTAGATTAACATCGTTATAAATGTTCTCCATTACCTGCTTGTTTCCATTGTCTTAGCCTTATTACCGAGAGTGAAAATCACTCCTCCCGCATACATTATTGATGAGTAAGGACTTTCTATATGTAGCACGGGATTAATTGTTATACAGTGTAATGCATTTAGCATGAAGCCTCGATTTGTGCAAGAACTGAAAGCAGCCAGAAGAATGCAGACGCCCGGAGCCAGCATGCTCGGCCAGACGCTGCACATCTCTCTCCAGCCCAGACCAGGTTCCTCCCGGGACAGTGCCAGCACAGGAAGAAATTTGAAAAAAAAAAACCCTTGGTTTGATACCCGGGATCAAAGGGGAAGGTTTGAAGGGTTGGAGCACTTTCCTGCCACGGCAACAGGGACACTGGCCTCTGCAGTACCACTTGATCCAGAGAGCCTGGTGTACCTGCACTGGCAGTTTTCTTGCTTTGTAAGATTTATAGCACTTTACTGTATCTCCGAGCAAGGCAGAGCCTTGGTTTCTCTAGGACAACATGGTACCACTTCTTTTCATTAGGAGTCTTGGGCTTGAGGCAAATACATCACTTAGGACAAGGGCAGATGCTTTGTCCCTGGGGGGATGCACCTGCAGAACCCCTGCAAAAGGCAGCCCTGCCATGAACCCCCCCCACTCCCTGCCCATTCCCTCTTGGCGAGTTGCTGTTCTCCCACAGACTCTTCCACCTCTCCACCCGGACCAGCTTATATGGGTCACAGCCCTTCTAATTCTCCAGCAGGAGAATCCGCTCTCGAGGATGGAGCAGGTTGCTTCTCTTCCAAATCTCTCCTAAACCGCCATCTGCTTTGGGAAACCCATCTTAGCTCATGTCTACATGCAACTTGACTGCCTGCTTACTGTGTCCATTACCGGGGCTGCTCAAGCTGCTAGATTTATAAGCTCTTTAGAGCAAAGCCCTCGTCTTCTGGTTGCTGATTTATGTATCTTTACTGCCATAAAACACTATGTATAGCTACTACATAATATAAATAATAATACTTAACCAGAGTGTGCTACAAGTGGGGAGAAAGCATCTGGCTTCTGCTCGCAGACAGGATTATCAAAAAGGGAAAAGCTTCCTCATCACTCACCCTCTTCTGAGGCCAAACTCACACCTGGTGTAACACCACCACCTCACTGTCAGCAAGCTCCAGAGAGAGATTTTCCTGCCCCTTCCCACCCTGGATCTATCAAAGGGTGTTTTCTAAATTCACCCTGAGCAAACTAGTGCACAAAGACATGACAACAACCCCCTTGGAAAGTACACTTCGAAACTTGGGAACAGACTCAGAATTGGATGTTCACATAGAGAGAAACTCTTGTTTAGGGAGAAAAAGAAGCCTCAAATGTTCACAATTTCATCATCCAAGTGAAGGACGATGAAAGACAAGGCGAGAGCAGTAACAGCAACTGGGCATGAGCCAGGAGCCAAACTCCGGATCTGGGACGGTTTGACAAAGCGGTGTCAGACCTGTGCTTAGTGGCTGCTGGGTTTATTTCCTCTTCTTCTTCTTCTTCTTTTTTTTTTTTTTTAGCAAAACACAGGATAAAATAAACAAGCCCATCCTGACTGCCACAAAGCCTAAATTCCCCGGTGAGCAGCAGCTTGCTTGCAGCAAAACCCCTTAGGTGCTGCCCCATGGTCCTGCAGCACTCAGCAGCAGGAGCATCCTCTCTGGGATTCCTCCCAAAACATCGGCTACAGCTCCCAGCACCAGGACACAGCACAGGGCTTTGCTTTCTGTACGAGCTGCCTTTCAGCCAGAGAGTGGCAGCCACCCATCCACCTTCATCATTTTATTATTTTTTTTTTTGCGACCGGTGTCATAAATAACTGACAGATCCCAGCTGTTTGGAATTATGGTTTCTGATGGAGTGACAGCTGCTCCCAATCCCCCAGTCATCACCCCGGCAGTTCTGGAACATTTCAGCAACATAAAAATCATTGGAGATAATTTCGGTTTTGCATAATTTGGTTAGGCAAGCTGTGATTTAATGGCAATTATGACCTCCGAGGCAGAAGATGAGCTTGGAGGCTACTGGCTTCACACGACTTTAGCTCGGGGTGCAGCGTCAGGGATGTTCCAGGGAGACGGTACTACAAGAAAAAAAAACCTTCTCCAGCAGCTGGAAATTGCCTTCCTTGGCTGGCAAGTGGAAAGACTGTTCCCAGAGGAAGAAGCATACAAGGAAATTTGGAAGGAATAGTGCTAAGGAAAGCTTTGGGAAGAGGCTGGTGCCAAAAGACGCATCGGGAGGTACCTTTTAAAGAAAAGCCAGGCAAAGGCTGTAGACTGGGGAGTGCTGTAGCCCCTACAAACCCTTCTGCGTCACAGTATCTCATGTGTTAACTAGTACAAAACCTCCTCTTGGTCACCCTGACATTAAGAAGCAAATCTTCCTCCTGTGACTGAAATGGGAGAGCTGGCTGGAATCAGAAATGGGCAGCATTCCCTTTGCAGACAGCTGCCTGGTCTGTGGGCAAGACCCTTTGATCTCCGCTCTCACAGGGTCTCCTCCTCTGGGCTGTGTTTCCTTCTCTCCCTGGTGCTTCTCATCTATCCCAGAGCCCCTTGGTTTGCATTTCTCTAGTGGTGACTGACCGGAGCAAACCCTTGGGCAGGCAAGTTGTGCTGGGAGGTCAGCTAAGGATGGAGAAGCGTGCTCAAGGACCTCTGCGGACATCATGGTGTTTCTGGCTGGGGGCAAAATGTGGCTTAATAGCAGAGAAAACTTTTGTCTGGAGATGAGAAGGTCCAATTTCCCCCCTCCATCACAGCTGCCAACCAGCTTGGAGTTTAGTGTGAGCTAAAGCTCAGGGCAGAGACCTGGCTCAGCAGCACCCCAAAATCAAGTCCTCCAGGATATTTCAAGTTCAAATTACATTTGCTGACCCGGTATCTGGAGCTATTCACCTTCCTCCACCAAAGTCAAGGCCAAGGTCACCTGGAAGTTTCTGGATGGTGGTCATTAACTCCTACTGCAGTTTGAAACCAGACCATAAATTTCATAGTGTAATAATGTAAAAATCAATAACTCTGTTTGAAACAATAGCTTTGTCTTCCATTTCAGCCGGCTCTGATATCTCCCCACGGACCATGTCCCTCTGAATCACACAAATAAAGAGAGAGGAGCGATGGGTGGTGGGGAGGCTGCTCTCCTGCCAGGTGCCCAGCCCCTCCATCGTTACAGATTCGATTAGTTAATTTATTCCTCTCTTGCAGTTAAACTCGAGGATGATTTAAAAGGAAGAAAAGGAGCCTTTTATATTCAGTCTCTCTGACATCCCGTCCGACACAACGTCCCTGAGGCTTTCCATGCGAGAGATGCCCAAGCCCCTGATGCCCATCACCATGGGCAGCACAGCCAAAACCCAACACACTTTTGGAAAGACACAGAACCAACACACACAACCAAAAAAAAAAAAAGAAAGGCCGCCCTTTTCCAGCTCTGGCTTTTTGGGCAAGGGAGGTCTGGCTCCCTTTGCTTGCTTATTTTCCGTTGTTTGCTGTAGCACTGGCTCGAAATATACATTGAGAAGCAGGATTGTCTTTCACATG
Organism: Cephalopterus ornatus; assembly: GCA_013396775.1. Lineage (NCBI taxonomy): Eukaryota > Metazoa > Chordata > Aves > Passeriformes > Cotingidae > Cephalopterus > Cephalopterus ornatus. The sequence continues at coordinate 46,608 of VZRE01005545.1, read as the reverse complement.
TTGGTGGATGTGTGATCCTCAAAAACAAATTAGCACCGATTCACTTCTATATAGAGTGCAGCCGTCAGGGAATCACTCCTGAATTCACAGCGAAGGAAAGTAATAATGCTTCCAGCGTGCTAATCCTCTCCAAGAGCAGCCCCTGAACTCTCTCCTGGTGCTGGAGGCACCACTGGAAATTACAATTGTACTGAAAAAAAAATAAATAAGTACAGAAATTGGCAGGGTTTGTGCTAGTCCAGAGGATTTGTACCCTAATGTGGAACTCCCTGTTTAATTAGCACTCCTCTCTGTCTGCATCTCCTCCTCCCGCTCTCGAGCTAAAGAAAAACGGGGGAAAAAGGAGGTCAATGATGGAAGAGGCGGTGGGATTGAAACTCGGCTACAGGAACTTGTTTAATTTAAATGCTTTTTTCAGGACTAAAATACAGAGAAGCAGAGGGAGTGTAGAGTGTGTTTTCCCCGTGTAATCTGCTGTGCTTAACCCCAGTTCTCAGTACACCTTCCTCTGCAGCCATGCCCTTGGAGTACAGCTGCAGTCGGATGCTGCTGGTCCTACTGTAGGAACGGGGCACAACCCTGGTACCTCAGTGCAGGTTTGGGAGAAGACTATGTAGATCAGAGGCTGGGTTGCTGCTTGCACAGAGTTGGAGACAGATTACTGGGATGGGATGGGATTGGATACAATAGAATAGAATAGAATGTTTCCCTTGGAGGGGACCTACAATGATTATCTGGTCCAATTGCTTGAGCACTTCAGGCCTGCCCAAAAGTTAAAGCTTGTTATTAAGGGCATTGTCCAAATGCCTATGAAACACTGACAGGTTTTGGGGCATCAGCTGCCTCTGCAGGAAACCTGTTCCAGGGTTTGACCACCCTCCCAGTAAAGAAATGCTTCCTAATGTCCTGTCTAACCCTCTCCTAGTGCAGCTTTGAACCATTCCCATGTGTCCTATGCCTGGATACCAGGGAGAAGAGATCATCTTCCTTTCTTGAGTCTCCTTTCCCTCTTGCCAGAGGGTTTATTGCTCCCCTGTGTCTCATCCCATTGTGTATGATGGACCAGCATTTCAAAAGCCACTAGGACCTTCTTGGAGTGCAGGCACACCAGAGGGAAATGGCACTTCTCTTTGCACAGGGATGAGTCCAGTTCCTGGGTCCTGCTGTGGCTGGAGGTGTTGATGGACATCAGGATGCTCCCACACCTCAAGGAGAGGATAACATGGACCAGGGGATACCCCAAGTGCAACATGCACAGATACTACAGGATTTCAGGCATGGACAGAGGGCTTTACTGGCTCCTGGCATGCTGTCCTGTCCCCCAGCAGGCACCAGGCATCCTCTGCTGGTCCCCAGCACAGGACTGGGCTCTGGCAGGACGTGCCAGCAGCCTGCAGTGAAGCCAGAATAGAAGTTGGCAAAGGACAGGGAGATCTCGAGGTCCTTGAGAAGGGACTAATAATTCCAATTGCCCCTGAGGAAAGAGAAATGCAGGAGGATGACTTGAGCTTAGTGGATTGTCTGAAGCGTCTCAGGGGATCATCAGATACTTCCACTCCCTTTTTGTCCTGAGGTGACAAGTTTTCCTTCCCATTCACAGAAATGCAAAGTAGTTCATTCACAGCAGTAATAAGAACGATGTCCTTTGTAAAACAGCCGGTGAGCAAACCCTTCGAGGTGCTTTACAGCAAAACAATTGCAGATGAAATGACAAAACCCACCCCAGCTGAGCACCAGCCAGATCGGTATCAAATGCTGAACAAGCTCATGTGTAGCGAAAGCAGATTCACCACAGCTGGCCAAGACCTAGGAGGGTTTCTTTAGGATCAGAAATACAGCCAAAACAGAGCAAATATGAGATGGAAGAGCAAAGTGACAGCTGCCTGGGCTCTCAGTGCATGCTCGGCTGCCCCATCCAGCCCACATCCCCAGGAGATGGAAAAACTGGAGGCTGTAGAACACCAGGAATTCGCTGGATGGATCTTTACCTGGATGGAGCTGGGAGCAGACAGCAACCCGACACAGGGAGGCGAAAGTGTTTTTATGTTAACAAGGATAATAGGGAGAGCATTAGTTCTATAAACTTGTAATCCTGCTGAGGTCCCGACCCCAGCAGTGTCCTGTGCCACTGAGATCCACAAGCCAATTTTGTACCGTGCCGCGTAGGCTCCCTTTCATCCCTTTTCAGTCTTTCTGCATTTCACATTTGCTGGATGTCCTTGTGTTTGGTGGAGAAGAGGGCAAATTGGAGCCTGTCATGTACCTTCTTCCTCATTCAGCAGCACATCATTCTGCCTGCAGCAGGGGGGAAGGAGACGGACAGGCAGGCATCAAAGCTGCCGGCTCTGTCACATTTTCTTCCCCCCAACCAAAAAAGAAGTGATGGCGTCATTTGGAGCCCAGCCCACAGGCTCAGGTCTCTCTCCCACACCCAAAAAAGGGCAGCAGCACCTTTCTCTGTGCCCTTGGTCTCCTCTCAGGGTGATGCCACGAGCCCTCCAGATGAACATCCTCGCGGGTCGCCAGCCAAGTGAGCACAGCAGACACCGGCAGAACCCCATCCCCAGCGGGGCCGTGAGCCGGCACGCTGGGTCGTGAGCGCGGGGCTGCCTTTCAGAGACCTCTCCTGTGCTTTGCGCTGAACTTTTTACCAGCTCATGAAAAACGCAGTGATAAAAGCAGAGCGCGAATAGCTGTGCTGTGCCGCTCCTCTGCTCGGCATCTGGGGCCGAGCCATGCCGCGCGCGGGGCCGTTGGGAGGTTCAATGAGCCGATGGAAGACCCTGCGTGCCCACTTGGATATCGGGCATTGTCACTTTCCCACACGGCTCTTGGGGCAAGGGGGGATGTGGAGGAGCTGAGGACTGGGGAGGGAGGTCACCACTCGCTGAGCACCAACGCTTTGCCAGACCCCTGAAATCTGTATGGTTGGAGCGGTTGGATACCGGGAATAAATGTGCAAGCAACGAACGTGGTCAGGACACAGCACTTTGCTAATATCCTGCTTTGTCTAGCTCCGATGCCGGCATTTCATCCCAAAATATCCCCCCCGCGCGTCCCTCCGGGAGTGGACTTTTGTGGAGATGCTGCACATCCCCCAGTGCCATGCAAGTGCCTGCATTAAAAGCTTAATAAAAATAGCTTGATAGCGGGATGTGTTCCCATCACCGGCGGCTCCTGAGCTCGCTGACGATCCCTGCGCCTCCAACACAGCAAGGCCAAGTAATTACGGGATGGGGGCTGCAAGGTCTCGACAGTCTAATTTCTATTAATTACAGCCCGTGTATGATCCTGTCGCTGCGGAAAGGGGAGACGGGGAGATGGAAAATCGTTGCAGGGCTGGGAAGGGAATGGTGGTGCTGACCCACAGGATCCAAAACAGCCCAGTTGGCCACAGTGAGGAGGGGTTTATGGTGGGAAGCAACAGGCTGGGCTGTGTGGAGTGACAGAGATGTTCTGCCCTCCGCCTCCTCCTGTTGTGTTGCTTAAGTGCACGTTTTGCAAAGTTAAAACAAATCACGAAGAGCAGAAATCAGGTTTTTTAGGAGAAAAGAAAAAAAAAAGAGGATCTTGGCAGAAGGATAAAGGAAGGCAACTGAAATGCTCATTAAAACTGAGGGGCTCCGTTTCCTTGTCCAAGTGGCCACATCTCTGGAGGCTTCCAGATCCTTTGAAATGTCTTGTCAGACAAAGCCTTTCATCCTACCTGATTCTGGCTAAATTCATGGACCCAGAAATTTTCACTGGAAACAGGAATGAAGGAGCAACTTCATTCTGACTTTTCACTTCCCATCTGATTGCTGTTGATACAATTTATTCCTATGACAGCATCTGCTGCTTTCATGGGTTTTTATTCTGAAGTACAACTCGTCTTTGTTAGTCCCATTTTCAGGCCTTTCATCATTTGAGTCACAACATAAAAGGCATTTAAACACTCCTGCTTGGAAACCAGGCTGGGGAGAGGATGGGAGCAGGGAAATGCTATGTCTCCCCAGCTCCATCCCTCCTTCGGTGTGGGATGAGGTGTGCCAGTGTGCCACAGCCCTGCCGTGCTCCCCCCATGCCTCCTGCCAAGGATGGCAGCAATGGGGATGTCGTGTCTCCATTTTGGAGTGATGCTGTGAAATCCAGACGTGGTTTGGAGGTGCAGCTCCATGCAGAGCTCTGCATTTCACGTCTCTGTCAGGGCAGCATCTCTACTGGCTACCTTTGACCCAATGAGTGTTCCCAGGGGCTCCATGCCCTCCTCAATAGTCAAACCTCTCATTAGACAACTAATTGCCTTTCACTGCTGCGGCTCCAGCCCAGGCTGCGGTGCTCAGCTCCACATGTCTCCATTCTGGGAGGCTCTGCCACCCCTTGCTGCCACCCACACCCCCTCTGAGCTCGCCGAGGACCCTTGTTCCCACCAGTGCTGGCAGATTCTGCTCTGCCCTGGCATCTGCTGAGCTTCTGGGAGGCATCAGGGAGTTCAGAGCTACCCACAGAAAACTGGAGTCTAATAATAGCTCCGTGGTGTCGCACCAGCGGAGAGCTGGAACAGCTACGTCTGGCAGGGAGAGGCCACCGCTGGCTGCCTGCGCCTGCCTGGGCTCCTGTCTGCTCAACTGGAAGAGAAACGCCTTTCCTGGGAACCTCCTCCCTGGCTCCCAGCTCTGCTCCCCCCTGCAGCCCCCACTGCAGCAGACGGACCACTCTCCACGCTGCAAGGATTCCCTGGAAAAACAGCGTGGCTCCCAGCACTCCCCAAAACCCTCCCCACACACATGCCATGGGCACAGGGCTCCACGCCTGTGGTGGGATTTGGACCCTGTGGAGAAGCCACTGGGGGCACAGAATGGGCAGCACCCACCCCACCACTCCCCCGGCTTGGTGGTGGGTGAGCATCCTTGGGATGTGGTGGCCCGTCCCCCTCCTGCTTTAATTCCCCTGCCCTATTTTTCACTCCAGCAGGCACTGCTGGCACCTGAGCAGCCTCCAGCAACATCCCTCATTCCACCTGGTGTCTCTCACCCCAGATCCCATCCCTTGTCCCCCAGCTCCCAGGAAAGCAAGCGCAGCTGGAAACTGTGCTGCCGTTTATTGGAATAACCTTTCAGGATTCATTTAGCGCCGCTCGCTTCCACCCCACCTTCCCATCGTCAGCACTTTACTAATTGCAACTTTTAACTCGTTGTGCCCAGGCAGCCCAAGAGCAGCCACTGCCATAAAGACATGGGGTCCCTCTGTTCCCCATCACTGCTCCTTCTCCAAAATAAGGGTCAGTCGAACTAAGTGCGAATATCACACCGACCACAGCCCACATTGCCACACTCCTGCTCCCGGCCCACTCCACAGGCTTCGTGCTTTGGGGAAAAGAGCAATGCATCCCAGAAGACCAAAATCCCAGGCAAAATCCCGGCAGTCACCTGGGAGTATAAATCAGTGCATGGCTGGGCAGGGAAGAGGCAAGAGATCCTGATGGCTATCTGAGCACTGTCTGCCTAAGACTTATTCAATTATAGCTCTTGAGTTCAGCATCTGAGCCCGGCGCGGCGGGGACCGGGCGGGAGGGAGGTGGGTTACAGCCCCCTAATTCAATCACGGGGCAGAGGCGCTGGCGCAGGCGGCGGGGAAGAAGAGCCGTCGCTGTCAACACAGAGAGAACGAGGCTTCAACAGCCTTCCCGGATGGCTCTGCCCACTGACCCCTCATGGAGCTCCCCGCTGCATTTCCTGATGCCCTGGGAAAGGCTCCGTGTCTCTGTTAAGGGCTGGGGGTGCCATGAAGCCGCAGTTCCGGGTCTGGTCCAGCCCCAGTGCCTGTAAGAGGGAGCTGGGCATCGGTGCCACTGCCCAGGATTGCACTGAAAGGTGGGATGCTCCCAGACCTGTCACTGCATGGCTTTCTGTCCAAAGAAAAAACAGGCAAAGAAACCACTGTTTTAGGAAAGCCAGAGGGTTTTTTTACATAAGTCCAAGAAACGGGGAAGGAGGAAGATGAGATGCTGTTTCCCAGCTGACACCATGAACCAGCAAGTGTGACTAAAACTTGGGGAGGATTTGAACAGGGATTCAAGTACTGTGGTGATGCCCATGGCATCACAGCTGCCCAGGGAGATGAGGACAGAGGGACACAATCAGGGAGCAAATAGAGGAGGGAGTTGGGAAGGCGGATGCCTTCCCTGAAAGCATTTACAAGGTCAATGATTAAAAGTGGAGCAGAGTGAGGATTTGGCTCAGGCATGGGAGTGGGACCACGCCGGGATGCTCGGTGGGAGGCAGACGAACACCCAGCTCCCACGCCAGCACCGAATTACCCAGCTGAGGGCTGAGTGAGGCACTGAGACAAGGTCACGGTCCCACTGGAGCGGCACGGGCGGCAAGGGAGCTCCGGCTGCGCCGGCTCCTGCCTCCACAGCAGCAAATTCAATCGTGGCGAATAACAGAGTGGAACAAAATCCAGCAATGCAATAAAATCTCCCCGTGTCTTGTTCACCTGAAGCCGAGCAGCCGGAGCTCGCACAGGAGGTGGCACGGACTCTGTGGGTAACCTCATGTCTGGGGAGCCCGGCGAGCGGAGGGAGGGTTTTAAATGGCCCTTTGGGTGCTTTCCACGAGTGACAGGTCATCCTGCTGCCAACGAGGCTCACACGGAGAGGAGTGGGACCGCTGGATTTTAGAGCAAGGGAGAGATGCTGATTCCTTAAGAACCGGGAAGGCGAAATCCAATTGTGCAGCATCCACGGCTGCCATTAACCTGTCTGTGTACTCCCGCGGCCGCCCATTCCTCTCCGCCTGACAGCCGGGGCTGCCCAGCACACGCTGCCCCGGCTGCCCGGGGATTTGTGGCTGCCTGCTGCAACGGCACAGAACTGTGCCGCAGGCTTTTCTCCGGTGCTTTGCTCTGCCTCCAAAATGGAGAGCTGGTTAAGTGTCCCCTGGTGAGCCAGGGAGCTGTGGAACCGATTACTGGAGAAGGAGGAATGGTGGCAGTATGTGATAGGTGGCTGCAGGAGGAGCTGCTGGAGCAGACCACAGCTTCAAACCCCAAAACTGGGGCCAGGAAAGAAAATGGCATTGGAGGTCCTTGAAGGAGAGTCCTTGGGACATTCCTTGGGAATACCCCTGGTGCATTCAGCTTGCAGTATCATCTCCAACAGGCACAGCCCAGCACTCCCGCAGGCAGGGAACTAAATGATCACTTGACAGCAGCTTTTGCCACCGGTTTTAGAAGCATGGGTGGGTTTGTGCCAGAGTCATACATAGCTGAAGAAGGCAGACAGGTGGGCATTAGAGGGGTCTGCATCGTTGGGTGTACAGATGGAGCTCCCTAGCATGTACCAGAAGTGGCTGACAGGGGGAAAGGCAGGATATGGACTCACTTTGCTCAGCCCCACACTCTTCCTGGCCCACGGAGAGGCTGAAAGTGAGCTGATGGAGAAAGGAAGGGAGGGGAGAGGTGGGGAGCAGGGAGGAGGCACAACCAGCCCCACCAACCGCCTCTCCTCTCTGCATCCCGGTTCCATTTGCAGATTTATTAAATCGAGAGCCAATTCCAACATAATTTCTTTCAAGCAGCTCCACCTTGCAGGTGTGCGGAATTTATTTGAGATAAAGAAAACCATTACAGAGAGACAGCAATCTTCAAAGACCACCTCGGAGACCTGAGAGAAATAAAAACACTAGCCCGTGCAAATGTGCAATTAAGTTTCAGAATACTCCTGCTCCATGAAAAGCTCCGTCCCTGCAGAGAACAGGTCTTTAAGGCAATTTTCCCAAACCCTATTCAGCATTCACTCAAAAATGCCTTTTTAAAAGAACATGTGATTTTCTTTTCCCTCTCTGCCTTGCTCCTCCTTCTCCCTGCACTTGCTCCATCACTTCCAGGTGGGATGCAGACAGCTCTAGTTGGGATGGGGTTCCTCCCCATTTGAAGGGGGACATGGGGCACAGGGGGGTCCCATCCACACAGGGCACAGCTCTGTCCCATCCTCCAGTCATGTCAGATTCACAAAATAGGAATTTTTAGAGCCGGTCTTGTTATTCAAGGAGAGCATGACACCAGCATGGCTCCGCCTGGGGACAATTTGCCAACTATTCCCAGTTGAAGGAGTTTCATATCCCTTATTCATGGGTCATTCTCTGCTTGGTGATTAATTAAAAATGCATAATTAACCTGTGGAACGCACTGCCACGAGGTATCGGGGAGGCCAGGAGCTTAGCTGGATTCGGGGGAGGATTATATGTTTAAATGGATAATGAGAACATCTGGTGGTACATTAACAGGGATGAAGGAGAATTAGGGAGAAGAGCCTGGCTTGCCACCGGCACAGGGTGCAGGAGGGCAACCACAGGGCTGGCTCAAAGAGGGCACTGCTGGTCCAGCCCCAACCTTGGCAGAGACACTAGTGCACCCATGCACCCTTGGGAAGTGCTATTTTGGGAATGAGTGGGTGTGCCTGGGGACAAGGCAGTGACAGGGCTGGTTGCCTTTGGGTTGGAGGTGGCTGCCTGTGAAGGTGGGATGGTCACTGTGCCAGCAACTCCTTGCCAGAGCACCCAAACCAGCAGCCATCTCTTGACCACGGAGACTGGTGGGGTGACGCTGACACCCAAAGACACCCCAATAGCTCAGCCACAGTGTCCTTAAAACCCCAGGAGAGCATCCATCAGCTGCAGCATCTCCTGCAGATGACACCACGCTTACATGCACAACCATCCGTGCTGCTGTTGGTGAGCTCTAAAGTCACGGCACACGATCAAGAATCCAGGGGAAGTGAAGGAGACATGAGACCAAGCCTCATCCAAGCTCACCATGCAGCATTTCCCAGGCCTAGGGCATGCAGCCCACGCAATAGGCAGTTCCTGGGGGGCTCCAGCTTCCAGACAACACGTGGTTCCTGGGACTGAGACTGGCACAGACCCTTCTCCCTGTGGCAGCATTCCCCATCCACCCCAGGCTCCACACCAGAACACAGACACCTCCCACCATCCTCCTTGCATGGTGGGCACAGACCATGTGCTTTGCTTCACTTTTTTCCCCCCGCCACAGAAGTTTTCTTAGAAAAGCCTGTCAGACAAGCCAGCAACTCCAGAGCAAACTCCGGGCTGACGACAGGATTACTAAATCCCTGTCAGCAAACAGGGCTCAAGCAGCTGCTCTTTTGCATTGTAAATCTGCTGCTCCATTGTTAGCACCAACTGATGGTTGTGCAAGGCCTGAGAACCACAACGTCTCGGGGTGTAGAAGCACTGAGGGCTCTCAGCAATATCCCCAAGACCTGGGGGTTATCCTCAGCCCTTCATCCAACAGCATGACCAGGGCAAAGCCAGGTGCCTGGCATGGCTCATGCTTTAGAGCAGCTCAGAGAAGAAGGAGATGTTCAGTCCTCCCAGCGGGACATGGGATGCTCCCGCTGTCCCTTCACCACATTTTAGAGGTGACACCATGGACGCAGCAAGATTGGGCAACAGGAGGGATTGTGGGTGTCGCGGCACCCCTGGACTCGCTGCCTGTCCCCTGGGATGAGGTGGCTGCAGCACATCGTGCTCAGCCTGCTGAGCGTGGACGGGGCCTGCCGGGCCGGGGTTAATCTTGTTGTCACACTTTCCCTCCTTCTTGCTGGCTCGGCGCGCTTTGACCCACTGTGAAATTGTGGCCAACAGCACTGAATATTTTAAGAGCAGCAATGCAGTGATGGCCGCACGGAGGAGCAGCAAGGCAGGCCGGGAGCTGGGCTGGGCCCTCGCCCCCCCCCCCCCACCACCAACCCATTAGCACAGTTCAGGGAAACCTAAAAAATTCAAAAGACACTGAAATATGCAGCATTTTGCTCTCTCTGGAAATGACGCGCTTCGCTTCCCAGATGCTCCCGAGTAGGAGGTTGTAAATAAGAGCCTTTATGGCACAGAGGGTGTTGCCGATGGGGCTGCTGGATGCTGCAGAGCCCAAAGTGACACCCCAGTCCTTGTCCTGCCCCTCGCTGGGGACAAGTCCATGCTTGGGCTTGGAACAGACCTACGCTGGCACCAGTGCCCATCCTCGCTAGCACCGTGCGGAGACACCAGCCATTAGAGGATCTTCCCCTCTCCATCCTTGGCCTCTGCCAGCTGCTCTCTGCCCCTTTCCCCCCGGGATATCCCCTCGCCATATCCCTCCTCCCCTTGGTCTGGCGGCCGGGACGTGGGTGCCGCAGGACCTGCCGCAAACACCTGTCCTCAGCACTTCTGCTATCNGGGTAGCTTTCAATATTAAGCTTATAATGAAAGGATTGTTGTAACCTTATCTATGTTGTGTGAAAAGATCAACATCCCCCAATCGAAAAAAAAAAAAAAGGAAAAAAAAAAGCTCTATTTGCATAAACCTCCCAAAAAGAGGAGCCGGAGCCTGAGCCTGGAGAGCTGGAACATCAGCTGGGGATCACCAGAGCTGATAGCGAGTGTAATAAGTATTAGGGGAGCGTCACCTGGACCGGGGTATGTTCTGCCACCGGGTCCCTGCACGTCCCTGAAGTGCTGCCCCAGGGCTTGACACCCCATCCAGGAGTGACATTGGGACACTTTTGCATTCAGGTCTTAAGAGGGCAGATTAATCGCCGTGTGCTGGATCTGTCACGCGCAGGGATATATATTCTTCTCGGAATTTACAAGTAGTTCTGTCTGAGAAATAAACAACTGGAGATAAAAATTACATTGTCACCATGCAGGTGTGATCGATGGAAGAGACAAGCCCTTGGACTGCCAGCGAGGTGCCACTGGTACAACCCGCCCAGGGAGCACCAGCCCCTGGGGCGGCTGGGAAATGCCAAAGAGACTTTGGGAAAGGTGTCAGGATGTACTCCACCGACCCCAGCCTGTTGTGTCTCTGTCCCAAAGTCCAGGAAAGGTGGGGACAGCCACCTAGGCCATTCCAAAGAGAGGAAGATGCTGAATCCTGGAGAAAACAATGCTGGTGTTGGGTGACCATGAGGAGCACCCAGGATGCAGCCATGGGAAGATGCCTGGAGCAAAGCAGTCAGTGGCAGAAAGGGCAGCCCCCAGGTCAGCTCCTGGGGGCTCTGTCTTGAGTCCCCAACCCTCCTCTCCAGCATGTTTCCAAGGTCAGCAGTGGGCATAAGTCAGAGCCAGGCTGGCAGCCACCACATTCCACCGGGATGCGCAAGGATTGATGCAGTTTACACAAGGCCCCTTCCCAGTTTGGTTTCTCCTTCATCTTTCTCTGCTTTCTGTGGCTGCATTGCCTTGGCCCGGCCTGTCACGTTGTGACAGAGCACATTGCCTGCAGGGGTCACTCCCTGAGGAGGCACAGACATCGGCTCCCTCGTAGTTTAAATCTGAATTCACACTGAAAGGGCTAAAAAAGCTGCGCGTGATCCTCTTCCCAGCCTTCGGCATCCTGAGGAGTCATGACTCGGCTCAACATGCTGGAATGGAGATCCCAAAACCATCTGGGGACACCCAGGTGCCCCCGAGGCTGGTGCCTCGCTCCAGGCTGGCACCCAGCAGCTGGTCCAGCAACTGCCTTCCGTCTATTAATAAAGCTGGAGCAGCTGGTAGAGCATCCACCGCGGCAGTCCTTGGGATTTATCCACACTGCTCTGCCTTATCAGCCATGCTTTTCACAAGCACTTAAATTCAGGAGGAAAAGGAAAAAGTGAAATCAGATAGAAATGCAGGTCTGTTTGCTGTTTTCTCCAATGAAATGGTTCTGGGTAAACAGCAGACGCCTTTGATGAAATCCCAGCAGGCTTAAACAATAAAGCTGGTTACAAACTCAATCTGGCGCAGATATCAGATCTGAAATTGTTTCAAAAAACATGTCAACATTTTCTAATGCTGCTGCAAAACTTCCTCGGCACCTTGCCACAAGCCTGCGTCTGTGACGCAGGGCCCGCGCCGCTGTCCCGCCGCTGCTGTACTTCCCATGGGGAATCCTGCCCCAGGACCTCCACAACCCCCTGCCTGCTGGGAGACTCTGAGCTGCAGGAAGAAGCTTGGCATCCCCTTGGAGGCATGAGATGCACATTCCCTGCTTCAGGGCACACCATCTTGTTTTCCAGCTGTAAATCCAGTCAGCATCCCCAGGCACAGCGTGGCTGAGGCTTCATGGTTCTAGAGGTCTGGCAGGATTGGACGAGGGGCATCAGGCAGGGTGGGTGTCCCTCTCATCCCATCCCAGGGACAGAATTTGGCCCTGGGTTCATCCCAGGCACCACCAAGGACAATTGACTTTTCCACGGAAAAACAATTTGCAAAGCGCTGTGGTGGCAGAGAAGCACAGCCTGGTGCTCCTCTCACATTTTGCCTCCCGTTTGCCACCTCTGCATCCTGCTGGGACACCAGCCACGGCTCAGGGCAGGATGAGGCTGCATGGGGACGCACAGGTCCATCCAAGGGAATGCCTGGCTGGGGGCAAGACTCGGTCCCTCTCCTAAACCTACAGCACAGGCTGGGGGACACAACAGGGACCATCCAGTGCAGGGCAGCTGGTTCAGGATGACAGGCACTTAGGCAGCTCCTGTTAACGAATGCCCTTCTGTCAGTGTTGGAGTGCCAGGGACCATCCAAAGTCAGAAAATCAGAAAACGCGTGGGGCCAGAGTGTGATGACGCAGGTCCCTTGTTGGCATTGCCAGGACCAGCCTGCCAGTTACCCAGCACTGGCACTCCCTAAACTGTGTCAGCACTTGGGCTCCTCTGGAGGATACCACAGGGATGCAGGTCCCCAGTGGGAATTGAGGTGAGGAGGCAAGAGCCTGAGGAGGAGGAGTTAGCAGGTCTGGTCACACCACGAGTGCAGACACTGTCTTGGCTCTGGTTAGATAGCCAGTGCTGGCTCTGGGGGTGTGTGGGGTCACGCCACAGGGATTTGCTCCAGAAGTGTGCAGGCAGACACCAGCTCCCCATGTTGGATTCAGCCCTACATATACCCTGTCCTACATCGCTATAGAAGCCCCCACCTATGAGCTGATGCCCAACACAGCTCATGTCCCATGTGGCAGAGGACAAGGGATGGCTCTGCTGGAGCAGAAGAACCTTCATCCTTCCCAGGAACTGGAAAGGACAAAGGGGACGCAGGAGATGAAAAGCAGGGCAGGAGGATGATGAAGAGGGCAGGCAGCCCTGGGGGGTGCAGGGGGCCAAGCCTCAGCTCCAGCACAGCGCAGGGGGATGCGGCAGACCTGACCCCTCTGCGGAGGTTGCCTTTGCCATCGATCCCTGTTGCACTCAGGCTCATTAGGGCCGGGGAGCTGCTGCGAGCGGCTGCTGGAGGAGACAGACGGGGGGAGCGCTCGCCGTGGCTCCCTGGATCGTATTAAATATTTACTTTGTTTTGTTTTGTTTTTTCCCAGCTATATTGATCAGAGATGGAGTGGGGAGAGGGGCGGGGAGGGTTGGGGTGCTGTCGGATGCTGGCAGGGAAGAGCAGAGGCAACGGCTGAGCTACAAAACGGGGACAGACCCTTGACAGGTGCTCCCGAGGGGCTCACCCTCGCTCCCCAGGGGCTCCCAGTGCTGTCACCCTGCAGAGTTGCTCCTCCCAGAGCCATTCATTCCCCCCTCCGGAGTCAGGACAGGCATGATCAAAACATGGGGGGCTGCAGCAGGGCAGCTCCCACTCCCCATCCCATGCCCGCCCCATCTCAAGGGATGCAGGATGGGGGGATACCCAACGCGATGGCACCTCATGGCAGGGGGTATCCCCCTACCCCGGGCCGGGAGGTGCCCCCCGCATCCAGGCTGGGCCCCGGGAGCGGCCGCGCAGCCGGCACTGTTTCTATTTCGAGAGGAGCTCTACTGGAAAAGGAACAAAAGCCGAGGGAAGCTATAAATAGCCGCCTCCTTCACACCAGCGCCTCCTTCGCCCCAGCATCCCGGGGCCGGGGGGGTCCCGCAGCACGGCCCGTGCTCGGCCCCACCACCAAACCCCCTCCACGCCTTCGAGCCAACACCCCCATCTGAAAACCAAAGGGAATAACGCTCCGGGGAGTATCTGCCGCCGAAGCAGAACTGGCTCTGAACAGCGGTTTGCCAAGTTGCCCGGTGGCTCTGCCCAGCCGCAGCCCAGTTCCCGGGAGATTTGCCGCTGCCCAGCCCAGCTCTGCACCCCCCGGACACCTCTCGGGGATGGATTCAGCCACCTGGGGATGCTCCTCTCGTCCCTGGCCCTGTCTGCGGCTGGCAGGGAGAGCCGAGTGGCTCGGGCAGACCTACTTTCAAGGCTTTAATCCTTTTTGCTTAAAGAATCTTTTTTTTTTTTCCTCTCCCCTCTCTTTCTTTTTTCCCCTTTCTTTTCCTTTCCGCGCGGCAAAGATGGGGTCTGATCAGAGGAGAGACGCAGGGAGCTGACAAGCTGCGGCGTATGGAGAGAAAGGAGAAAGAAATACATATTTATTACCCTCAATTATTAAAAAATAGATAGCAGCAGATCTTAGGCCCTGGCAGAGGCACTGCAGAGTCGTTTGTCTGAGGACTATTTTGTTTTTTAAATTCCATTGAAATTATAATACGCTGGGCTTGTTAGCACAAACACCCCGGCATATCCCTGCCGAGGGGGGATCATCCCGACCCCTCTCCCAGCTCTGCTCTGCTCCCCACGGGGTGGCTGTATCCAGCAGCCCCGATGGGATGCCGAATTTGCAGGCAGCAAGGAGGGAGGGCAGCTCAGGGATGCAGGAGCTGGCAGCAGATGCAGCCAGCAGCCTTTGTCCCCCTCTGCTTTCATCCCGGGGGATCAGAGGGGCTCTGCCCCCATGCAAGCACATCCCCATGCCCAAGTGCATATGGATGCCTGGCTGGCATATGGATGCCTGGCTGGGTGAAGATCTCATGGACACGATCTCACCCAGGCCACCAAGGGCCAAAAAATCCCATGATATTCTCTATGCCCAAGGATGGGCTTTGCACCCTTCGGATGGCACCGATGGGGGGGTCCCGTGGTCACACGGACGGGGTTTCCCCAAGCAAACCAATGCAAACACTGGTGCAAAAGCAGCTGGAAAAAATAGAAAGCGGTTCCCAAGGGCGGCACACGGGGCTGGCGGAGCCGCTGGCACCTCCCCTCTGCTTGCAGGGCTGCTCCGTGAGGAGCCCTGCCAGAGCAGCAGCAGCCAAATTCCCTCCCGCCGCTGCTCCCCAGTAAACAACGGCTGCAGCCTCCCCGTGTGACGGTGATGCCGGGACTTGGGGAGCACGTGGAGCATCCCTGACACCCTCCAGCTCCAGCACCACACTCTCCCCACAGCCAGGATCTGTTGGGATGCAATGGACCACCATGGACCCACAGCCTACTGCACCATCACCTCTCCAAGGCCAAAACCCACTGCCATCCCATCCTGCTGGCCACAAGCTAGGGAGAGACCCAGCCCTGAGTGGAACCAGCTTTTGGCACCGGGAGTCACCAGAGTGGTCACAGCTCTACCAGCCCAGGCAGAAGCATCTCTAAAAGCTCCTCACCCAAGCTGGGCTGGCTCCAAGCTGCCATGCCGGCTCCGAGCCGCTGTGCCAACGCCACCGGGAAGCAAGCAGCCAGCGGGCACATGTGCTGCTAAAGAGGAAAAGGAGCTTTCTACACCAAATGCAGCATTTTCTGCTTAATAACCCCCAATCCTAATCTGCACAAAGAAGATTGCCCCCCGCATCTCCCCATCCTGCATCTGCCGCTTGCTGCTGCCCGCTCTTAACACCCGGGCACAGCCATGGCTGCCCCACCAGCGTGTGCCCCCAGCAGAACAGGCAGGAGAAAGACTGGACACTGGCACATCCCAAACACTGGAGATGGGCACAGGCATCTCCTCTGTCAGCACCAAACCGCCATCATTTGTCATCAGTAAAAATAATATTCCTAAAAGTGTCCCCCTGATTGCCGGGCGGCAGGCGCAGGGCTGTGGGTTTCCATGGTGATGCTGTTCCGCAGGGATGGTACGGGGGATCGGTGGGATTGGTGCTTCCTCGATTTGGGAGATGGGACGTGGCACTGACATCTGGAGCGAGGACAGCACCAGCCCTGCTGCTGGTGGAGGGACCTGAGGCTGAGCCAGCTCGTCCCACCTTGGGTTCAGGCAGTGTCACCCAAAACAGCAGGGAAAGAGCACTGCCATCGGAGAGGACAAGGATGTTCCTGCATCCCAGTGGTGCTCCTGGGGCCATGCCCTGCACACTTGCCCACGCCAGCACATGGACCCCCAGCTCCTCTTCGCTCACTCCCACCACATCCTGCTCGCTCCTGGCCCCACCACTCTCTGCTGTTGCCTCCACTCTTAAATCAGACTCCAGCCTCTTTCAGTGGGTTCTGAATCAGGGCAACACCTCACTCATCCCAACCTGCTGGGAACCCAAACAACAGCCACCATTGCTGGGGTACGGGTGCCTCTGCTGCTGCCACTCCACCAAAGCACTTTGAAAACATAATCTGCTGTTAATAACCTGACTTTATATGAATGTGGCTAAGCCCTGGAATTGCACTTTGCAAACAAAAGCCCAAGTTTTTGGCTGTTTGGGGGAGGCTGGAGCAGCTCCCTTGGGTGAGGATGGGAAGCAGTGCCACTCAGGGGTGTCCCAGTGTGGGGCAGAGTGGGACGGGCAGCTGCCCCCAGTGATGTGGGGCTGAAGCGGCCATGTCCTGGGTCTTTCCTCTGCAAGGGAGGGATGTGCCTTCATGCTGCCACAGGGGCACTGCCGGGAACTGGGGACACCCCCGTGAGAGATGGTCCTGGTCACACCTGGCCACCACCATGTCCCTCCAGGCTCCCACACTTCCCTGCCTGGTTTTTGCCTTCAAACGGGATTTTGGCTCTTGCTGTCAAAACCCATCAGCGCTCCAGCAGTTTCCAGCAGCCCAAGTTCCTGCCCAGCCCCGAGGCAAAAACATCCCACTCGTGGTCTCATCCTGCAAACCACAGAGACCCACTGCCCGTGGTGCTGGCTCATGCCGCCGGCTCCAGCACCATCAGGTGCTTCAGGGAGAGGTGGGTGTGAAATCACGCCAGAAAATGCATATTTTTACGTTTCCCCGGCAGGTTCACTGATGTTTTTAGGGCAGCGCTTCGAGGCCACCTGGAGTGTCACCCACAGCCTCCAGCACCCGGATGGCTCTGCGGGGCGCCGGGTGCGGCATTTTAGGCAAAAGGTGGGAATAACATTCAGCCAAGCGTGGCCACGGCTCTGACCCTGCCGGGCTCCATCAGTGCGGGTCACCGAGCGGCGACGGCTCCTTTGCATCCCGGCTCCGACTCCAGGTCTAGGCAGGTCTTGTCTGCTGAGCCCCCCTCATTCCCCCTCAGCACCACCGCAGGGACAGCCTGGGCCACATCCTGACCTCCCCCTCACTACCCCCCTTACTTCAGCAGGCACAGAGAGCTTGTGGCTTCCTCTCAGCTCTTTAGGAAATTAAACTTTTATAAGCAGAAAGGTTTCTGGGCTCTTGGCTCCCCAGCGCAGGAACCGCAGCCCAGCCTGAGCCTGCACCCTGCCCAGTGGCTGCTCCCCTGGCAGGGAGGGACGGAGGCTGGATGCCCCATCGATGGGCTGAGTGATGGCAGGGGTAGGGACGTGGCTGCCCATGACCTTGGTGTCATCCTTGACCTGGAAATCTCCTTCTCTTGCATCACCAATGTTGCACTCCTGCCTGCGGCCACCTCTGGCAGGACTCTGACACCCTCGCCCAGGCTGGATCTGCACCTCATGCTGTCACCCACTGCCACACCACCGATGACATCCCAGCGCACAAAATCCACCCAGATCCCACCAGTGTCTCCATGGATGAAGCTCACGGGGCACAGGAGGCCCAAAATGCCCCCAGGAATCGCAGCACTTCCCTGGCCACACCGCCACCATCCTGCCACAAACACCTTCGCCCATGTGGCGCTGCGTGCGAACCTTTTCCCCCCGCGAGCAGGCACGCGGAGCTGCTTCCCTCGGAGCTGCCAGCCATGGCTCGGATGTGCTGCCCCAAGCCCTGCCACGTCTTCCAGCCTCAACCCCGGTGCCCGGCAGCGGGATGTGGAAGGCGGTGGCAGTGCCACCATCAGCCTGCGCTGCCTCCCACCAGCACAGCCTTGCACTGCCACCACCCTTGACAAAACCAGCCGCCCCCGAGCCCCGCAGAGGGGTTTGGCCCCAGCCCAGCCCCATGGCAGCAGCTCTCCCCATCCTCCCTCACCTCACATGTGGGGTGTCCCCTCTACACCCCACTTGGAGTGAATGCTGGGAACCGGGACCCCCTTCCCAGGGACACCTGGCCACGGTGAGGTGGGAAGGGGAGAGCCTCTCCGCGGGATGGAGGCCTCTTCTAACTGCCTGTTGAATTATTCAGGAATGGTATTAACTTATAAATGAGTGTGTTTGACTGATTTTGTGGTTGATGTACAGATAAATTCTAATGAAAGACAGCTACAAGATTTTAAATTATTAATTAGACTGCCACTTAACAAAGCCTATTTGGCACTCTATTTCCTTGCTTAACAAGACAAAAACTTTAAGAATAGGTTTTGCTTTAGCCCACAGGCTGTTCAATTTGCATTTTGTTTTTCTAGCTCCACAAATGAAAGCTGTAGATCTTGACCTTAACAGGCTACCCCTGGTGGGATGCAACCCTGCCGGCAGCCTCTCTGCCTGCCTCCACCTCAGGCTCCCAGTTTCCCAGCCTGGATGATGCTTTTCCTCCAGCCAGCAGCACCAGGGCTGGGAATCAAGGCTGGGAACCGTGATTGCTCCGAGGGCTCGGGGTTTGTTCTCAAGTCATCCAGCCTGGTTGGGTTAATACACTCAACAAAGCTGATGCAGGAGCCAGAGAAAGGAGCATCCGAGTGCGAGGCCCCACAACCACAAGGTGACATTCCTCCAGTGGGAAAAAGCATCCCTGGGGTGGCCGTGGGGGGGTCTGCCCTGCCCGGGGGTCCACACCCCGATATGGGAGGCTGCGGGCACAGCGTTGGCTCCTTCTCCTGCTGTCGGGGCCTCGCTGGAGAGAGGCATGGGGCAGTGATGGTAAGGGCTGGGCCTGGGGCTGTGCAGCCGCCCCCTACCCAGGGCACGGGATGGGATTAGGGGGTCCAGCTGGAATCCCCCCGCGTGTCACGGCTATCCCCAACATCTCCCCGGGACTGGCCCCGGGTGCAGCGGGGCCGGGGGTCCTGCCCCCCGCCACGCGCCCCCCGGGAGGGTCGGCTGCTCCCCTCGCCGTGATGTCACAAAGCTCCCCGATGATGTCCCAGGCGGTTGCCATGGAAATTGCGTGATGTCACAGCGGAGCGATTCTCCTCGGGGGGGCGGAACGGGACGGCTCGCCCCAACTTCCCCGCCGAGCACCCCGCGCCTCCTGGGCGAGCTCCGTTTCCCGTTCCCTCGCTCTGAGGGACGAGCACTG
>VZRE01005545.1:7668-24707 GCA_013396775.1 Cephalopterus ornatus | reverse complement strand
CACCCCCCGGCCGCTCTCTGGCGTCGCCGGGATGTGGGGGGGCGGGTGCTGGCGGGGGGGCGGCTTCGGGATGAGGCTCCCCGGGGATGGATCACCCGCCGCTGGTGGCTTTTTCTCCCGGTGGGATAACGGGATCCCCTTGCTGGGCAAGGAGGGGCGCGTTAGGGTGTCGCCGGGATGCTGGCAGGGGAGCCACGAGGGCTTGTGCGTGGTGTGCCCTCACTCGGAGGGTTTCACATGGTTACAGTGTTGCTTTTTGGGCTAAAACACCCTCTCTTTCCCCCGAAAAAGGAGCAGCAACCTGCTCGCAGCGTGAAGGGCAGGACCCCACCCCCTTTTCCTGCTTGTCCCGAGGGGTCTGAGCGCAACGACCTCTTCTGCTTGTCCCGAGGTGTTTGAGCGCACAGACTCCTCCTGCTCGTCCCAAGGATTGGCCTGAGGGCAGCGAGGACACTGGTGGGCTGTGGGCTATGGGGCGCTCTGCCCTCCTGGCCCCTTCTTTAGCCCCCCGCCCCCTCGGCTTGTCCCACAGCCCGAGCCCCCGTGCGACACGTGGCACAGCAGATCCCCGAGGAGATCCTGGGAAACGCGGAGCTGCAGGAGGCGGCAAAGGCCCTGCCCCCAAACTACAACTTCGAGATCCCCAAGACCATCTGGCGGATCCGGCAGGCTCGGGCCAGGAAGGGTGAGCACTGACCCGGGGGAATGAGAGGTTTTGGGGCTGCTTGCTGCCGCTGGGACCTCCCCTGGGGCAGGGGAGGTGCCGAGGTGCCTGCAGTGCCCTCGCGTGTTTAGGCTCTGTCTTGGCGAGCTCCCCTCCCCTCGAGAGGGGTTAATAGATCTGTATCTCTGGATTATAATCACATTGGACAGGACAGGTTGAGCTGTGCGGACCTGTCAGCCTGAAGATGTGTCTGGGATGCCGGCCAGGTCCCTGCTGTGCTCCTCTCTCCTCTTGCCTCTCTCCCTGTGCTTTTCTGACGTGCTGCTGGGGCCAGGAAGGGGGAGCCCTGCGAGGCTGGGCGCTGGTGGAACTGGTGGGAAGCTCTGATCTGAACCTTCCTTGGGGTCCTCAGGGGGTTATGTAGCCCCGGGGATGTGGGGAGTGGCACTGGCGGCCTCAGGGGTGATGCCAAGGCTTTCCCTCGTGGCCTGTGCATCCCACTAAAGCAGTGTGTGATCAGCTACAGGCGTCAGGGCAGGGAGCCTCCCCCTCCACCCCTGGATTTCACCAGCATCCCCACCCTCCCTTCAAATGCTTGTGATGTTGTGTGGCTCCAGGGGCTCCAGGCAGAGCCAGGTTGAAATGCTGTATCCACCTGGGAATGTCTCTGCCTGCTGGCACTGAGCTGGCAGGGCTGGCAGGCGTCACGGGGGATGTTCTGGGAGCTGAGCTGGTCCTGGCTGTGATGCCGGAGGGGGGGCTGCCCGGCCCATCCCAGCTGTGGTGTGGGAGGCAGGGCTGGATGTGTCCCACCAGGACACGGCGAGGCAGCCCAGCCGTGCCGCTCTGGCTTTCCTCTGCTGTGTTTTGCTGCTTGGCACCTCCTAATTAAATGTAAATATGCGGCTGGGATTTAGGCTTCCGAGCTGGGAGCGGAGCCCGTCAGCCAGCCAGCCGTGCTGGGATTTAAAAATCCGCCTGTGCAGAGCCCAGCCAGGGGCTCGTTGCTGGGGGAACGCAGCCTCCCACTGGGCTGAGCCAGCTCTGCCTGTGCCCTGCCTGCAGCAGGGTTGGGGGGGGCTGGGGTGGCACCCCCTGCCCTCATCGTGCTGTACAGAGTGCCCCAGCCGCCTCCTGCCAACCCTTCACGGGGGAATGCAAAGCTGTTTGTAGATCTGAGGTGGAGGGCAGTCCCAAATGAGCCAAAATGTTCCCAAACGGGCCAAAATGGTCCCGGATGGGCTGGGGATTCCGGGACCCTGAGCTCTTGGCCCCGCCAGGTCAGGCAGGGGCTAGCAGAGAACGTGCAGCGTTCTTTGGGCCCTGTTGGTTGGAACAGGGTGGGATTAGCTCAGTTTGAGCCAGGTCTGTACACAGCTCCGCGCTGGCCAGCAGGCTGGGCCTGGCAGCACGGGGATTTTGTTGGAGGGGGATCCGGAGAGAATGTTTGGATAGATATCACTGAAGCTGGGATATCTGAGTGGGATGGGAGGTGAAACCACAATGGGATTAATGGGGCTTCCTTCATTCATCTCCCCTTGCATGGTCCCTCCTCCTCCCCACCACGCCGGGGGGGGCTCCTGGCTGGACCCCAGGCACACGGAGGTCCAGCTGGTCTTTGGAGGAGAAGGGATTGTTCTGAGCTGCGAGGAGGGAGCAAACCAGGAAACATCGTTTGTTGTTGAATAAATTCCTGCTAAGCACAATGCTGCATCGTCGCTGGCCACCCTCCTGAAAAGGGGAGAGGAGCAGGAAGGGGAGGTGTGGAGAAGGGCAGCAAGGATGATCAAAGGTTTGGAACAGCTTCTGTGTGAGGAGAGATTAAATAGATTTAGATCTTTTAGCTGGAAAAAGAGGTGAACGAATGGGGATATGATAGGGATGTAGAATTGTGAATGATGTGGAGAGGCTGAACAGGGGATGATTATTCACTCATTCTTGTACTGGGAGAACCAGGGGCACACGTTTGCATTATTAGGAGCAGGTTTAAAATAAACAGAAGAAAGTACCTTTTCCTGTGCAGCACATAATTAAAATCTGGAACTCATTACTGCGGGAAGCGGGAGAGACCAGCAGTGTCAGCGGGTTCAGAGAGGGATGAGGTGTGTGCTCAGGGGCTGTGAGCAGGGAGAGTGGATATGGCCTAAAGCAGGACAACGTGCAACCCAGCTGTCCAAGCCACCGGAACTTTTGGCCAATCTCTGGCTGTTTTGGGGAGGATTATTCTGTGGCTGCTGCTCAAGCTGGGTGTGGTGACCCTGGAGCTAGTGCCCAGGCCCCCACTTCAGGATGTCCCTTCCAGCCCCTCCTAACCCCGGGGCTGTTTCTCTTCCCAGTGGCCCTGCAGATGCCGGAAGGGCTCCTCATGTTCGCCTGCACCATCGTGGACATCATTGAGAGGTAAGACCATGGCTTTTCCATGCTTCCCTGCTGGACTCCAGGGGCTGGTGAGGGGGTGGGGGCTGTTATTGGGAGTGGGGTGCCCACTGGGCAGGATGAGGCCCAGGGCTATGGACAAGGGAGTGTGGAGGGCCCCAGTGTGGCTGCGCTCACAGGACCATATACCGGCTCGGCACAGCTGGGCAGTGCTGCTGCCCTGCAGCAGGTCACGGGGACCTGCTGCCAGCCCTGGGGACAGGGACCAGCACAGCACCAGCCCAGCCCTCGTCGCTCGGCTTCTCCTCCCCTCACTGCTGTGCCGGGAGCTGCTGACAGGCTCGGCGTGTTGGGGCCCCGTGGGGGTGCTGGAGCCAGGGAGCAGCCGTGTCAACAACCAGCTGACGCCAGCCCAGTGCCCGCGCTCGCCACGGCAGCACTGCCAGAGCCAGGGGAGGGCTGGCAGTGGGGCCACCGCTGTGGCACCGATCTGTCCTCCTCCCCCATGGCCTTGTCCTGTCTCGGCAGACATGCTGCCCAGAACAGAGAAGCTCAGGGGCAGCCTTTCTTCAGCTGGGGAGGCTTCTTGAGGCCGTGGTGATGGCACAGAAAGGGTTGCTGCAAGCAAATCCTGCTGGGCAACCCCTTCCCCATGGCTCCTCTCTGGATTTTTCTGCGCTGCTTGGGGCCGAGGTTGAGGCACTGGAGAGGAGCTGGGCTGTGCAGTGACAGTGGATGCAGGCACCTTGCAGAAATTGGCTGTGATCTCTTTATTGCGCGAGTGTCTCTCCCTTCCTTCCCACCCGCCCCCGGTCCCCTGTCCAGCCCCTCTCTGTTTTAGCACAGTGAATTAGTGCTAATAGCACCGCGTGCCTCGTCTGCCATGAGGGTCGTGGCAGTCATTAGCAGTTGGCTTCCCGGGGCCAGCTGGCTCAGCCTCCCTGCCGCCAGGAGCCGAGCAGCCGCTGCCGTGCCGGGTGGGAAGGTGGCCGTGCCCGCGGGCTTTGCCCCCGCTTTGCCATCGCTTCGCCCGCGGGATCTCGGCAGCCCCACGCTCGGTGGGAAGGTGGGCGTGGGCAGGGGACGGGTGTGGGGGGCAGGGGACGGGTGTGAGTGTGGGCAGCTCAGCGTGGGTTTGTCCCTTTAAGTGGAGCTGCCTCCTCTCCGGCTTTGGCACCCAGCCGCTTTCATGTCTCCGACTTCAAAGGCAGCAGATTAAGGGGCTCTTTTATCTGAATGAAACCTTAAGCCTCGCTTCCCTGGTGGATGGTGAATTCCAGGGTGCTGAATGCCAGGGTGCCAGTGGATTCTGGGGTGCAAGCATCCCTGCTGGAGCCACCTTCCCTGCCAGGGGTGCTCCACAGGGTGAGGGGTGCTGGTGGGAGAGGAGTGCTGTGTGGGTGGAGGTGCCCAGCCAAGGGAGGGGATGTGGCAGCACTGATGGAATGGTGGTTGGATGGGGGATGGCCTCAAGGCTGTATAGGGGGGCTGTACCCTTCCCTCTCTGCCACCGTGCAGCAACCAGAGACGCCCCCATTGCTGGTCCCTTGCTGGGAGCACTGTGTGCCATCCATGATTCTGACTGGGGATGTGGCCATGCTGGGTACCAGCACTGCCAGCTGGGGGATTGTGGCTGTGGGCAGGAGTGAGCCCAGCCCTGTCCCTGCTCTCTTGGGGACACACTTGGGACCCAGTTCCACTGCCGGAGGTGAGTCGGCAGGTGGCCTCGTTAGTGCCTGCCTCTTCCTGCTATTAATATTCATCGCCAGCATTAATATGGAATCGCAGCTCAGCCGCCACTTCTGCTGGCCCTCCTCACCCGCACCGGGGCCGGACAAGCCTCCGACGTGACGGGAATCACTGCAGCCCTGTGCTCTGGTGGCGGCTGCCGTGGCCAGCCTGGGCACGTGGGCTTTGGGTACCGTCAGCCCTGGGCTGGTGTGTCCCCTTCCCTCTGGTGACAGACAGAATGTGAGGGCTGAGTGTGCTGGGGATACCTGTGCCCCCACTGGGGACATTGCTCAGTGAGCAGCCCCTCTCCCCAGCCCGTCCCTGCAGCCTCCTGCCCCATCCTTGCTGGTGGGAATTGGAGTTTGGGGATGCCAGCAAGCTCCCCCTCCCTCTGCACACTCTGCTGATGGCTGCAGAGCCATGCCCTGGGCAGGTGCCCCTGGGGTGACAGTGCCCAACCCCTTGTGTTCCAGCTCAGCCAGAGCCGTGTCAGCTGCCACTCAGACAGAATATTTATCCCTTCTGCCGGAGCTGCCTTTTAACAAAATATTTGTGCTGTGGCCTGGCAGTGCTGGGGAGAGCCGAGGGCAGGGACGTTGCTTGCTCTGCTGCAGCATGGACGGCTCAGGGAGGACACAGTCCTCCGTCTGTCCCCATGCAGGAGGATGGCGGTGTCACTGCCTCCCTCACTTCGATGTAGGAGCGAGCAGGCCCCTATGCAGCCCTGGTGGGGCAAGGAGAGGAGGAGAGGGCTGCCAGGTGGGGCCTGGCTGGGCTTCCCAGCATTGCACGGCGCTTGCCGAGCCCCGACGGGCTGCAGGGATGAAGATGTAGCCGAAGTGTCACAGCCGCTGCCGCCGGGAAGGCCGGTGGGGTTCTTAGCCTGGAGCCTTTGAAATCGAGAGTGCACTTGGAGCATTGACCGGTGTGAGGCCCAGTTAATTAGTGTTAATAGGTTTGTCATTGTCAAAGCTGTGCCGGGGCGAGCGGCCAGCTGGGGCGGGGGGCGGCGGGGCTGGGGTCTGCCGCGCTGCCGGCACGGCATCACGACGCTCTCGCGGCACCTTCCAAATTGGCTCCATTTGTCACGGCTGATGTAATTCGGCAGAGGGTAACTCGTGCTGGGGGGCGGCAGCGTGGAGAGCCGCGTGGGGGGGATCTCAGACCGCGGCTCGGGGTGGGGACAGCCCCCAGCCCACCCGCTGTCGTGCCGGGGAGGCGGCAGCCGTGCCCCCTGCACCACCGGCTTGTAGCAGGGGGGCTGTGTAGCCGGGAGCGGACCCCTGCTTCCTTCCCTGCTGGGGCTGGAGCAGACGGATCAGCTGGGCTCTCAGCTGGGCTTTTGATTCCCTGTTAATAAAGTCGGCTGCCAGGCTTTGCAGCTGCTAATCCCTCTGTCTCTGTGTGCCACGATGGTGAAAGTGGTTCCTGCTAATCAGCCGTGGCTTGGTGGCGGGGAGTGGTGATGGGAAGAGGGGCCAGGGGTGTCCTGGTGCCTGCACAGGCCGCTCTGCCACAGCCATAAAACCTCCCAGCTCCTGATGGCTTTTGAGCATCTGTGTGAGGTGGTGCTGGAGGGGTGCATTCCATCCTGGTGACATCCATGGTGTGCCGAGGAGCGCATGGGGACTTTCTGAAGTGACAGGGGGTCTTGAATCGTCTCTAGTTGGGCAGTAAAAAGTTAAACATCTGTGCACATAGCTCAGCAGCTGTGGCAGAGCTTGAAATGCCCCACTATGGCCAGGACAAAACAGCTGCTGATGGCTGCTGTGCCTGGCAGTCCCTGGTGCCATGGCCGGTGTGCCCAGCAGGTTTCCAGTGCCATGCAGTCACCGAGTCCCCTGACCAGACAGGTCTGCCATGTGGCACCAAGTGCTGTGGCAAAGCTGGCAGCATCACCAGGAGGTCCCAAAGCGCCATCCTGGGACATTGAGAGGTCAGGATTAGGCCTCAGCTGCACAGTGCTGTGGTTTTGCTGGCAAGTGCTGCCTTCCCCTTGTCCTTTAAGCACAACCTGGAGACACTGGCAGAGCGGTGCACACTGTGCAGGGGAATTTAATCACCATCATTAACCACACAACAGCATCATTAGGAAGAATGAAGTTCTCACTTCATTGGAGATGTTTAAAACCTTCTACCCGGGTGGTGACTGCACGAGGGGGACTGGGCAGGGAAAAATATGTGGGATCTATAGGGCTGTCACCTCCCAGGGCTGAGGTGTGCCAGTGCAGGTGTGGTGCCCACAACCACATGCTTCGTGCCACCTCCTTGTATCCCACAGAGCTCTGTGGCCTGGCCATGGCGAAGAGTGAACAGGCACCATCTGGGTGCAGAACACACCCGGTGGCTTTGCCACCACCATGCACTGGCCCTTGGTTTGCCTTACTTTGGGTTTTTTTGCAGCTACAGGGCCAGCAAAGCTGGTGTACTCTGGGACATGTCCCTTGGGATGGTGGTGTTGGCTCTGGCACCACCAGTGAGGTCAGAGAGCGAGGTCTTGTGAGGGGAGGGGACCTAGCCAGAGATGGCTGCTCCTGGGGGGCTGCGGGGACACCCACTTCTCCCCATCCTGACCCACTTGCAGAGGCTCAGCAGGGCCCCGTGATTGCCCAGCTGCAGCGGGACTCTTCCAGCACCGATTGCAATAAAATTGCAAACTCATTACTTTAATTATGTGCAGCCTTCCTGTGCTAATGAAGTTGGGAGTGTGGTAATGGGGCTTGGTGATGGGCTTCTCTGCTAATTAAGTGCTTTGTTCTCAGCCAGGGCTGCACTCAGCCCCCATGGCCCAGGACAGCAGCACCCATGGGTGTCCCGGGACGGGCTGGGCTGGGGTGCAGGGCAGGCAGTGGGTCTGTGTTTTGTGGGGTGATGGTGGGTCTGAAGCAAGAAGCACTCTGCTCCGTGTCCATGTTGCCCGCAGGACACACAGGCACCCCGGCATTGCAGTGCTGGTTCCATCCTCCAGTGTTCTCATGGTGCCAGGACCAGCCACTCACGGAGGGCTGGTGGGGCCAGGCATGATGGACATGCTGAGGCTGAGGACTCCTCCCTGCTGGGGAAAGCGGCTCTGCTTCATGGCTCGAGGACCAGCACTGTATCACTCACACACTGCCAGGGGACCTCGTGCTCCTGCCAGCAGCAAACACTCTCATTCATCTGTCGAGGGGCTGGGATAAATCAGGGCTGCTCCGGCCAAGTGCCTGTGCTCAGGTGACAGGGTCTGGCCACTCCATTCTTAGGGAAATGAGGGCCTCGTGTGTGCCTGTCTCTGACCCAGCGTTTTCAACCCCCAAACTTGTCCCTGTGTCACTGTCACCTCCATCCTGTGCTGGCCAGGGGAGAATGGGAGAGTTTTGCCAGGGGAGGGTCTGGGGGTCCCAGTGCCTGGGTTCGGGGCCAGGACCTGGCCCGCCTGGGCACGCATCCTGCCAGTGCTGAGCATGGCGCTTTATAAATGGGATTTTGGGAGCCATCTGTTTAAAAAAGGAGATAATGAATTAGGGGGAGATGAGAAAAATGCTAAGGCCAGGCGGTTTTTCAGAATGAGCCGGGGTTTGCGGGACGTAAAAGATGAATAACCTCCCCACGTGTTCAATATTCATGAGCTTCCAGCTGTAGTGAGCGTCTCTGCGCTGGGTGGGGACATCCCCGTCACCGCGTCCTCCCTGCCAGCACGCTGCTGGGACCCATCCACGGCTGCGATGACTTCCAGGGACACAAAACACTGGCAAGGACGCTCCCATGGCTGCCCCTTGCCCGCATCCTGGTTCTGTCTGGTTGGTGAGCAGCTCCCAAGCCTGTGTCAGAGGCAGGTGGCTGCTAATTGACATTTCCTTCCTCTGTAGTTTGATGAAAGACTCTGGTGACACCGAACTGATTAAAACATCAAGGGGAGGCCCTCGCGCCTGCCTTTGATTTGTCTCGGGAGATGATTACTGCTCCACTCCACCGTCCAGTCCAGCCGGAGCCGGTGATTCCAGTGCGTGCTGTGCCATCCGGGTGCCTCTCCTGTGGCACACCAGGCTTGTGCCACCCTTCTAACCTTGCCAACCACAGTGGCAGCACCATTGGGTTCCCTCCTCACCAGCCATCATCCCGCAGCCTCTTTGCTCTGCTGTGGCTCCTCTCCCAGCAGCCAGAGCAGGACTGTTCTGCCCCATCTCTGGGGCAGGGCTCAGCCCTGGCTCTCCCTACCCGTGGACCAGTGGCCATGTAACCTCCTGGCTGCAGCCCTGCACGCTGGGCAGGGGCCACAGGCACCTCTGCCCTCCTTCCTCCACTGCTGCTATTTCACTTTCTTGCTCTTCACCCCCAGGGACTTTCTCTGGGGTTTGGGCCAATTTGCATACATTTTAATCTATAAAAAATTAAGCGGCACTGGCTGCTCTCTGAGTCAGACCTCCCCGTCCTGAATCTTAAGGAGCTGAATAATTTTCCACTTTTGCTGAGATGTGTGGAGTCTGATTCATGTTCATCTCATCACCTCTCATTAGAGGAGGGGGCTGAGGGCTTGAGAGGGTGGGAAGAGCCTTCTCGAACCTTCACTGGCAGCCCCCAGCCACACGGCATGGCCATACAGGCAGTGGAGGAGCCACCCGCCCATCTGAGCCACACTGGCAGCGAGAGATCGCGGGATTTGGGAGCTGGCAGGATTGGTCCATCTTCTGACGCTCCCCAACTGCATCCCCAACCCTTGGAAAACTGCGTGGAGCGGGAGATGCCCAGGCTGGACGCGGGAGGTGAGGATGGCTTTGCCCCCTCTCCGGGGATGTTCCAGCAGAGCTAGTCCCCTGTCCCCCTCCCCAGGCGGTGACAGATAGGCCGGAGCTGTTAATATTCAGCACGCTCCGCCATTTCTCCACCTTCTGCCATCTGCCCAGCTCTGCCCACCATTTCTATTCTTGCCGCCGACGTAACGCTCCCTGCCTGGCGCTTGGGGGGAGTGCGGGACCCTGGCCCTCAGCCAGCGCTGGGTGCTGGCAGGGGTGACACTGTGCCAGGGCCCCCTCCTCCCNCCCGGCCCCCTTCGCCCCAGCCCCGTGCCAGTAGCAGGGGGGATCCCGCTGGCACCGAGCTGCAGCTGCTGATGCAGCCTGGAGTAAATAAGGAATTAGCATCTGGTTTAAGCAGCCCCTCCAGGCGCCGGGCTTTGTCATCGCGATACCTGCTCTCCTCTGTAAGCTACCACGGCAGCTCCCTGGGATGGCAGCCAAGCTAATAATCCCCCAAAATGGTGCAATAAAATACCCACAAGGGAGGCGTCTTTGAATCATGCCAGGGCCCTGGCTTTGTTGCTCGGTGCTGGTGTGTGCCTCTCTGTTTGCTGGCTGGCAGGTGCCAGGTGGACTTGTGATGGAATGCCAGGATCCCAGAGCATGGGTAGGAGACAGCACCAGTGTTTCCTTGGTGCTTTTCCTTGCCAAGTGCTGCTTCAGCACCAGCTATTCCTGGAGCACACCCAGCTTGGCCAAACTGGCACCCGTGGGTGACACAGCCAGGCGCAGATTAGGGTGCACTGGCTCACGTGGTGCCCAAGCATAGGTTGATGGAGGCTCGGCCAGA
This sequence comes from Cephalopterus ornatus, assembly GCA_013396775.1. Taxonomy (NCBI): domain Eukaryota; kingdom Metazoa; phylum Chordata; class Aves; order Passeriformes; family Cotingidae; genus Cephalopterus; species Cephalopterus ornatus. The sequence goes on along the minus strand of VZRE01005545.1, from coordinate 14,371 downwards.
TTGGCTGGAGATGCCACCATGGCTGTTCTGCCCATCCTGGTGGATCCAGTCCCCAGGGCTGGCCAGTGGCAGTGGCAGCACCACATTGTGCCGGGTCTCCCTCCGCTGCTCTTCCCGCTGGAGCATTAGGAAGCTGGCAGCGTATTGTTTGATGAGTGGATAATCCGCTGAATTGCAAACAGCTTTACCCAATTGAAGAGGCGGATTACCGCTCTCCAGCTTAATCATGTTGACATCTCGGAGAGTAGCCGGTGCTTGTCCTCTTTGGCGCGTGGCTCGGTGGCAGCGCGGGATCCCCCAGTACCACGGGACTGGGGGGCAGGACTTGGGCTGTGGTGGCACAGCCGGCCACAACCCTCACTGCTGTGCCTTCCCGCAGGTTCACGGACGCGGAGGCCGTGGTGATGGGTGATGTGACGTACGGCGCCTGCTGCGTGGACGACTACACGGCCCGGGCCCTGGGCGCTGACTTCTTGGTGCACTATGGACACAGCTGCCTAAGTAGGTGACGCTCAGCCCTGTGGCACTGCCAGGGTGGCCATGCATAGCACTGCAGAGGCTGTGCTGTGCCACTGTGCCATGGTGAGTGGCTCCCCACCCTGCTCAACGCCAGCTCGGAGATTTAGTGCCAAGGGCTAATCCCTTCCCAAAGGGATTTCTGTTCTCCAGCCTCGGCTGCTGGCTTTACATTGGGCCAGGCTAGCTGGGTGGCTGCCTGTGGGCAGGATTTTGGGCTCAGCAGGGTGTGCTTGTCCTGCTCGGCTGCTGCAGTGCACAGGTCGCAGCCCTGTGCCCAAGAGCAGAGCAGCAAGGCCATGGCTTGGCAGGACCCCACTGGCTCAGGAGCTGTCAATGGGGATGAGGCTGCTCTTGCCCCCCCCCACCCTGCCTCCGTGGGCTTTGGGGTAAGTTGGGAATGATGGCAGAGGGGAGCGAGGGCCTGGGGGTCCCGCTGGCCCCAGGGCTGGGGAAGGCAGCTTTGCGGGTACAGTGCAGGCTGGGCGGGGAAGGGAGGAGGAGGCTGTGTGCTCCCCAGGCGGACAGTACTCTGGATCCAGTTGCCATGGAAACTGCGCTGCTGTCCCAGATGCTGCTAACTTTGAAGTCCACCCAGGATGGAATCAGCCCAAAAATAACAATAAGACGCTCTGGGTTTTAAGGTGGATCTGCAGAATTGCCGTAGTGTGCGGCAGGAGCATGTATCCCTGCTGCTGCCATGCTCCTGGCAGCTGGCAGCCCTCCTGGACGTTTATGGGGTCGTATAAATGGGTTTGAAGAATTGCATCAGGCTCCGTGTGAAATACTGACTCCCCGGTTGAGAACTCTGTCCTAAAAGCCACGTCAGTGAGAGAGTTCGTGGTGATAAATATCTGTGCTTGGTGCTTTGTTATGGAAGGACGGTTATGGGCACCACTGGAACAGGGAGTATAAAACTCCTGGTTTGTATCCTAGTGCTCATGAATGAATAGCAGGAAGGGGAGGAAGGGACTGTATCCATTGGGCTGCTCTGGGAAATGGGAGTCGCATCTTCTGGAATTGCTCCCTCCATGGACAGGCAGGCACTGCCAGGCTGACTGTCACCAACCCAGCTGCCATCTGCTTGCCTGCACTGGGTTGGGTGGGTCACAGGGCACCCACAGGGTACTGAGGGGGTGCTGGACTCCTTCTGGGCTGCTCCCGGCACTCCTGTCACCAGTGTGGCTGATAGTAGGGCACACAGACACTTTCCTGCTCCCTCTCGGCCCCACGTTCCCCACAGGAGGGAGTAATTTGCACTTAATTGTGATCAGGTGAAGAGCACCAAAATGGGAAGTGAATGCGGAGCTGTGGATCGATGTGGACTCTGTGTACTTTAATTATTCACTTAATCGTAGTGACAAAGGCTTCTTAGCACTGGGGGTAATTAGATTTATGTTCATTGATTCCCCAGGCTGCCATTATCCGGAAAGAAATAAGCGGGTGCTCTCCATGGATCCCATCTACACCCCCTGCCCAGGGTGCCAGCACAGGCAGAGCGGTGGCACAGCCCACCCTGCCCACACCAGGGCGGTTGGGGCAGAGGGAGCTCTTCCAACACACTTTATCCCCCAGGCAGGAACAGCCTGGGGCTCAACGGAACCCTGGGTGTACCCCAAACTCACACCCTCTCTCCTCCTGTCACCAGTTCCCATCGACTCCACTCAGGGGCTGAAGATGCTCTATGTGTTCGTGGACATAAAGATCGATGCATCCCATTTCCTTGAGACCATTCGCTTCAACTTCACGGCAGGCGCCTCCCTGGCCCTCGTCAGCACCATCCAGTTCGTCTCCACGCTGCAGGTGAGATGGAGATCCCTTGGCAGTGCACGGCACAGGATGAGGCTTTTGTCTGCCCCTACCTTGGCCCCTGGCTCAGTCCTTCCCTGTCTCAGCTCCAGGGTGGGAGCGACTGCCCCGGGGTGCCGGTGGTGCCGGTTCCCCTCTGACGAGTCGCTGCAATAATATGCTGCTGCCGTAATGTTGATCAAGTACTTTATAATAACTCTGATCAATGTTTCATGGCGGCACCCTTCCCTGGCTCCCCCGAGAGCTGCTCTGTAAATGTCAGGGCATGGAGCACTTGGCATTTTGATGCAGTGCCAGCAGCGGTCGGGGAAGCTCCGGCGGGTCTGTCTGTCTGCCCCTGAGCGGCCGGCTGGGCAGGACGGGAGGAGATGAATGAGCCTCTTGAGCCATGTCTATCTAAACACGGGGTTATCCAAGCGTTAAGCCTTTTCCCTTGTCTTTTAATTGATACGTTTGTTGAGCCTCGCTGAGCATCCCGGCTGTGCGGCGCTGTTACTGGTGCCGCCCCAAGCAGGCTGGCTCCCCTCCTCTGTTCTATGCTGGCATGCAACAGCTAGGACTGCCAGGGCCAGGGTGTTCCCAAGGGTCTTTTGCCACCCTGTGTGCTGTGGTCTGTCCCTGCTGACCTCACATCTCCTGCAGGCAGCGTCACAGGAGCTGCGCTCCCAGTACAAGGTGTGTGTGCCCCAGTGTAAGCCACTGTCCCCAGGAGAGATCCTGGGCTGCACATCGCCCCGGCTCGCCAAGGACACAGATGCCATTGTGTAAGTACCTGGAGTCCTCCAGAACCCTCCTACCTGGCCCAGTCTGCTCAAGCTTTCTGTACCCCCTGCCCAGCTTTGGGCAGGGCCGTGGCAGGGGACATCCACAGGCTGGGACAGGCCCCCTCCCGCTCCTCACGCTGCTTTAAGTGGCGTGTGCTTGTAGCACAGAGGAAATAATTGAGTCGTATATCAGAATAGATAATAGATGGAAGGGCGGGTGGATAATTGGAAAAGACAAATGGCTGGGGCCCAACATCACAGCAACATTAATTTTATTTAAGGACAGCAAATTAGAGGGAGCACTTCGCTTCCTATCACCTAATTATTTTAGGTAATGGAAATGCTTAATGTACTGTGAATACAGTGTGCTGCAGAATAAATAAATACAAGGACCCCACCCTTGGGGGGAGCCGGGGAGCCCAGGTGTGGGTTTGGGCCCTGCAGAGCTCCTTCTCATCTGTGCTGCTGGGAGCCAACAGCGCTGGTGCCTTTCTGAGCACGGCTGTGCAGGGAAACAAGCTTGTGATTGCTGGACATGGGGTCAGTGGGAGCTCTGGCTTTACCTTGAGCCCCACCAGCTCTGCTTTCCACCTCTCCAAGGGCATCAGGAGCAGGAAGGGGTGGCCAGGCTGGCATTGCATTGGCAAGAGCATGTCCTTCCCACTGCCAGAGGAGCAGCGGAGCGGTACCAACCAGCCGCCTTACCTGCGTCCTCCCTGCGTTATTATTTTCTTCTGTGCACCGTCTCTGGGGCTAACTTTTGCAGACAAATTAGCTTTGATCTCCCAAAATGTCATTCTCCAATTAAGGGCAAAATCTAGTCAAGTTTTACGTCTGAATTCATTTTCCAAGCCCTCACTCCATTAGGGCAGCTGAATGAAAGGCTTTGAAATGTAATTGCTGACTTGAAATCCGATTAGAAATGGAAGCAGCAACGTCTAGAACCAGCCATTGAGATGGAGCAGCTCCCAGCCACCCCGTGCCTGTGTGAGCATCCCTCTTCGCTCTGAGCATGGCTGCTCTCCCACCCTGCCGTGCCGGGGGCTGCACAGAGACCAGGAGCCCTGGCAGTGCCTGCTGTCCCTGGGCCCTGCCATGGGAGCTTGGATTCCTGGCATCTCCACGCACCTGTGGCTTGGGAAACTGCGGACACATGGATGGGTGCCTCTGCTTCCCATGTGCCGTAGCTCTCCCTCCCCTCTCGGCAGGTATTTGGGCGACGGGCGGTTCCACCTGGAGTCCATCATGATTGCCAACCCGGGGATACCTGCATACAGGTACGGGCACCCACTCCAATCCCCCGTGGGTGGGTGGAGAGCACCCCAGCTCCCCCAGCACACCGGGGACCAGCTGTCCCCACCCTGCATGCCAGGAGCACCCCATACCCCATACCCCATACCTGCAGCAGGCACAGGCAGGTGAGAGGCCGCGGGGTGGGTGAGGAGGTGCAGCAGGGAGATGAACACGAGCCATTTACTCCGGCTGAATATAAACATTTTGACAAGTACCTGTGAAAGCTCGTGGAGGTGCAGCCATTAAAGCCCGGCTGCTGCAGGCAGAGGCCATAAAGCGCGATGATGAGGCGGCTGAAAGCAGATGAAATATCAGGAGTGAAAGGCTGGGCCCATTTGGCGGAATCTGAATTTCCTAGTAGGTCGTTTGTTACGAACGGGAGGCGCACGTCAGGTTTATGGCGCTGGTGAAGCTGCCGAAACCCGAGTGGGATTTGATTAAAATTCTCCTCGTCAAACAAAGCAACAAATCAAAGATTTCTTCATAATTGATGAGCCGGGTTGAGGGGGGAGCTGAGCACGAAGCTGAGAGCGGAGCCCAGGCTGTGCTGGGTGTTGGGGTGCTGTGGTGGGACACTTATCCCTGTCCTTGTTCCCTAATGAGCTGGTCCTACATCAGCCAGGAGGACAGATGCTGTGGGAGGCAATTAGTGCTAATGAGAGATGGGCATCATTTGGGGCCAGAGCGGAGGGGGGGCAGGTGATGGGGCGCTTGTGAGCCTGGCTGTGCTTTGCAGGTATGACCCCTACAGCAAGGTGTTCTCCCAGGAGCACTACAGCCACGAGCGCATGCACCACGCTCGGCAGGACGCCATCCGTGCCGCCGCTGGCGCCCGCTGCTGGGGACTCATCCTGGGCACACTGGGGCGTCAGGGCTCCCCCAAAATCCTGCAGGTACCAGCCCCCTCCTCCCAGTGGCCCCTGCTGGGGCACTGGGTGCTGCTGCTGGGTGAGGGTAAGGACTGGTGAGTGATGGCACCACTGGCACAGTGTCCTCGCTGCTGAGGCGAGGGTGGATGTGGCACCACTAGCAACCTATCGCTGGCCACTGGCCCCCAGTCTGTGTGCCCCCAAGCTAAGCGAGCAGGGCAATTAGCAGTAGACAAGGGAGGCCGGACAAGGGCTCATTAAACCTGCCCCTTGCTGGGGAGAGCTGGCCAGTCTTGGAGACCACCCCCTCTTGCTCAAACAGCTCAGCAATTAATTCCCTGGGTTTGTTTTAATTGGATGAACTTCCGATCAGGTTCACCATCCCTGCTCAGCTGCTGTGCTGGTGCTTTCTGCACCCCAGCTGGGTGAGGGGAACAGAACAACAGTGTCCTGCCCCATGGGAATGGGGTGCCCTGTTGACACCCAGAAATTTTGGGGTAGCTGCAGGTGAGATTTGGGGTAGTGAAGGGACCAGTGGGCAGAGCAGGGCATCAAGGTCCTGCAGCTGTTGTTCTGTAGGGGCAGGACAAGGGCATGGCCAGGGCTGGCTGGGCAGGGGGCATTGAGTGGCAGCTCCAATGGACAAGGACATCTCTGGCCCCTCTCCTCCTGTAGGCTCTGGCCACAGCCAGCCCACGGCAGGCGGGTGTCCCAGGGCAGGCAGCCGCTAACGAGAACAGATTGTTGTCATTGAGCAGTAATTACTTCATTGGGCTGAGGCACGTGCTGTGGAGAGCTGGGCTGGAGCTGGAGCCACAGCCGTAGTCCCTGATACTGTGCCTGGCCTGTGGCTGTCAAGGGGACACGGCTGTGGGGCAGAGCTGGGACCTACAGAGGGTCTGATGGATGGGAAGGGGCAGTGGGCAGGGCTTGGGGGGCTTGATGGGGGCTCCTAACCCTCCCAGCTGCCTTTTCCCCCTGCAGCACCTGGAGTCGCGTCTCCGTGCCCTGGGCCAGCCCTACGTGCGGGTGCTGCTGTCCGAGATCTTCCCCAGCAAGTTGCAGCTCTTCCCAGATGTGGATGCGTGAGTGCTGCTGACCCCTCCTCCAGCCCCCAACACGGGGTCCCCAGGGTGCCCCATCCCTGTCCAGGCCTCTGAGTCCTGCGTGAAGCCATCCCTGCCCCATCTGTCCTGCTGTCACCTGGTTTAGCACTGAGCGCCCCTGCACAAGTTGTGCCCACAGGGCAGGGAGGGGGCATGGCTGTCCTTACCAGGGCGGCTCTGGCACAGCACAGACCTTCTGGGGTGCCACTGAGGGGCTTCACTGTGGCTTGTTCTTCCCAAAATGCTCACCCCCATTGTTGTCACCCGTGTCCCTTCCAGGTGGGTGCAAGTGGCCTGTCCCCGACTCTCCATTGACTGGGGAGAAGCCTTCAGCAAGCCCCTGCTG
>VZRE01005544.1:0-12959 GCA_013396775.1 Cephalopterus ornatus | reverse complement strand
TCCAATGGTGGTATGGGGATGATGGAAGATTATTGACAAATAGTATGTCTATAAATAATTTTTTTTTTTAATACTTAGATTTTAGAAAGCTGCTGATCCTCACTTCCTGTGAATTTTAGGATTTGCTTAAGATTTAGAAAGCAGTTATGACAAAAAGCCTTTGAAAGTGAATATCAGCATTATTTCTTGTTGGTATACCCTTTAAATAGGAAATTCTGTCAAGGAAGGACAAAGCAAGTAAATGAATAATTACCGTTATGTGGTGGACTTTTCTCACAGAATTCTAGTGCTTAATCTGATTTATCATGTATTTTTTGTTTGGATCTGTGAGACACCAAAACCACTTACTTTGATCTATTGATTTTTCAAATAATATGTTACATTATTTATCCTAATACACTGTGTCTGAGAGAATTTATCTCTTGGCTGTCTATAGAATGTGATACGCTAATTTGAAATGTTTGCTGGCAGTTGATAAAACAGACTAGAATATGTCAGAGAATACCAGGTAGTGTTTTATTCATTTCAGAAACTAAATGCCAACTGGCACATCAGCTTCCACTTATCTTTAAGGAAATACTTTGCCCAGGAAAAGCTAAATGATTTATTCAGGCTGAGAGTCCTCAGCTACACAACCCTGGTCAGCCCCTTTCAGAGTTCATTCTCAAGCCAGTGCCCTCAGCTACATCCAGTTTTATTATATTGGAAAGAAAGTTTGTGGAACATAAAAAAAGCTGTGATACATAAGGCTGTGAAGCCTGTACCATGAGACCTTTACTGTCTGTATAATAATCATACATATTATGCTATCACTGATATGAGGACAAGGCACCCACTGAGCTGTAATTTGAGATTCAACAGATAGGACAACAGAAAGATTTTAGGGGAATTTGTTCATGTTTTGGTATAGTTTTACTCAAGTAGGAGTGAAAGTTGTAGTCTTTTTTGTTGTAACAGGAAACTTCTATGTGGCAACCTTAAAAGGAAAACCTTTAAATGCTACTGCAAATGAATAATTCATATATTATTATTATTATCCATAATTAAAAATATCTTTGACACTTAAATTATTTCCTGTAAAACACAAAAAAGAAAAAAAATCTTTTAATCTTATAAGTAAAGACTGAAACTTAAGGACTTCAGTATTTCCCTAGAGAATTTTTGGCAGTGTTACTCTGCCTATATTGAATTAAATCTGCAAGGAAGAGTACTAGCTCAAAGATTTTCATCCTCATGGTTTATTTATAGAATTTAGCACACAGAATCTACTAGCCATTTGAATCTGACTCTCCACTTTTTAAAATTTAAGTAAGACACATGAACCAGAGAAAAAATGAAAATGTCAGAATTAGATTCTATTGCTACTTGTATTAAAATGAGACCATTAATTCCATTGATTTCAGTACAATAATTTCTAATATACATTGATATTTAAGAAGAAATATTGCATGTTTAATATCAGAGGTAGTGAAGGAGAAACCTCTGGATTTGTAGGTGATACATTTAGCATAATCCTAAAATTGTACTTTACAGTAATCATATGCAATGTTCATATTAGCCAGTCGGTGTGCCAAGATAGTTGAGAAAAGTGAAAATTTAAAATCTCAGCACTGAATTCATGAATTGGTTGCTATCAACAGCTTTGGCAGATTATTAGCTGCCTTTGATAGGGTTACATGAGACAGGATATGTAAGCTATATAGGCAACCCAGATCAGCAAAGGGAATGTGCAATCCTTGTTTTCAAATATTTCTGTTAATGCTGTTAAAATAGTTGAAATTTTAATTTATATAGAACCACAGTTTAGCACACTTTGAATGAAAGTTTGGAAGGAATAAGAAAGACTGAATAGATGTCCATACAATAGGTGTCGGGGTATACAAAGATGGCTTACTATGATGAACACTGTATATTGATCAGAAAAAACACTCAGACTAAACTGTAGCTTCTACAGAAAACTGTAGCTCTTCTGTACCGGAAAGTAGTTCTACAAAAAATGGAGTATTTTTCTGCCCATCACTGCACAACTGAGGCTTTAGAAAAAAAGAATTTGGGGAACAGAAATGAGTAGACGAATCTTCTGAACAATGAAAAAACCTCTAGCATTGAATAATCTAGTTAGATTTCATCATATCCTGATATGTTTGTAATTTACTGAAAAATACTTCCTGAAAAATGCTTTGGTTTCATCTTCTTTCTTTTGTTGAACAGAAATTCTTAAATTGCAACCTTTTCATACCATCTTTCTAAGATTAATTCTATGGGGAAAACCATGCCATAGTGTCTGTACTCAGAAGACTAACTCAAACTGAAGATATATCTGGAGGGATGCAACCCTGTAAGATTAATATTTGGATCTCAGTTCCCCAAGTTAATGAGGTGTATATCAGAGCTTGAGATTGTGCATGATCTCCAAGAAATCAAGAAGACTATATAAGCTTAATCATTTTGCCGAATCACAGAGTAAATTACAATAGGTAGGAAAAATTAAGTATGTAATAGTCACCAAAAAGTTTCAGGAAACTGCTTACCAGTGCAGATGGATTAGGCTTTAATCATTTATTAGGTTGTAAATTTTTTTTTAAATAACATGGTTAAAATGGGCTCTATTGCTTATTCTAAATGTTACAGAAATAATCCTGCAAGCTCTGCAGTGTTACATGTTCCTGCTAGATGCCAGTATAATATCTTTAAAAGTATGACCACAGGCAGTGACCTCCCTCTGAGGTTTGAATTGATTATCTTGTATAAGTAAGATAAATAATTTTGAGCAGTATGAAATTTTTTTATTTTTGTCACAGAATGCTTTGTTTGATTTATGACTGAAAGTGAGGTGACCTGCATGACTGCGTTCTCTTCCAGAGTTTCACCAAAAAAAATCACCTTTTATCTCAATGACCATGGATCAAGGCATCGTATGATAAAAGCTGAAGAATATTTACAGTACAAAAAGCACTACCAAGCAGGTCAGTGGTCAAATAGTTGTCTTGATGCCCATCACATCCCACAAAGGTGATTTACTTCTGAATGTCTTTGTCCTGTTGGACACTCAGGGAAGCACACAGATTTGCTTAGAAAAGATTATCAGATATATGTAGGCTTTAGATCTATAGAACTGGAACTAGTAGGATCTCATTGAAACAGCAGAAATAAAGGAATCATAACAGAATTCTTAAAGATGGTTAAAAATGTTGCTAGGTTAACTTCCTTCCTGAGATATTAGCTCTAACTTTTACAGTGAACCACAGACTTTGCCTTGTCAGAAGTGATCACTGGATTCTGCAGGTAAAACAGTGCAATGTCATCACTCCGTGCTTACACTGCCTAGCCTGCATGACTTCTATGTTAATAACATTCATCCTTAAGGATTATCAGTTGTCCATTTATCCATATTTACAACTTAAATAATGAATTTGTACTGTTTTCTGAGGCAGTAGCTGTTCACTCAGCATTTCTATACATGTAATCCCTAACCAGCATCATATTTCAAAGTAAAAGCAGCATACACAACTCTCTGCAAGTACAAGTATCCAAGTCCCTATGCAAAATGAATGGACCTGCATTTTTAAAGACAGAATAATATAAAATAATATAATAATTTGTTGAACAAATTATTTGTTTTCAACTCAAATTCAAACTGTGTATTTATGATTTGAACTCTGAAAGTTAGAAGAAAATTATAATGAATTTCTTTCCCCTGTGAAAGATTTTTTCCATAGTCCTCTGGCTATTGCTAGAATTCCACCATTGCTATTTGTATATTCTCCTATAATCTCCTTATAAAAGCATATGTTCCATGTTTTTCTCCTGTTTCCATGTGGTAGGCAAAGATATTCCATGACTCAAACAGCATTAGCAACTGAATAAGTCTTTGAGTGTACTGAGACAAATGGAGAGATGTTAACAGCCGCATTTCACAACAGCAGAAAAAATGCTTGTGTAGCATTCACTGTCATAGCTGAGCATATGCTCTCCATGGTTCTTTAGTCATCTGCTTGGAGTGGGCAGCACTGCTGAGGAAAAGACAATCTGTCTCTCTGTTAATGAAAAAGTATCTCTACAGAGAAAGAGTTGACTGGTATAAGGGTAAACTGTTCAGTGACTTAGAAACTGAGACACATGAAAAAAAATGCATGATCACTGTAAATAAGTATTACCTTTTCTGCTTGAGCAGCTCAGATATTTATGGCATATGAAACACAAATACTGTAAAGCTTCTAGTCCTTGAATACTTGAATACAGAAAGCAAGAAATGTAAAATATTTTAACTAAATACATCTGGAAAATTTAGTAAGTTGTAAATTTTATTTTTTTCTCAGGTATAATAGCATCTCTTTTTAAAGTATGCCTGTAGTTCAGGACAGGAATGCACAAACCACCTTTAAAAGAGAGGGCAGAGAGCAGAGGCAATGGAAAGGGTCTAGAAGCATTAGTGCATAAGCTAATCAACTCTCATTTCTCACCTGAATACCTTGACTCAGATAGGGCTTCATGCTGCTGCTACCACATTGCTTCACATAAACAAGCTCAACTGTGTGGTGGATAGCTTGACTATCTTGACTGTTGGCCACAGGGCAGGCATACTGCTTATATAGATCTGAAGCAGCAGGTGGCTGAGCAGTGAAGTGAAGGTCCAACTCAGAGCACTGTTATCATGTTCTTTCTTACTTTTTCTCTCACCAGAGTACATGCTGCTGGCATTTTATCAGACAACAATAGTGACATCATCATCACGCTGTAAACGGGAACTAACGACTCTTTCTTTTAATAAGATCGTCTAACAGTAAAATCCATTTGAATTACTGAAAAAAGGGGCAAGAAATTTTACCAGCTGCACAAACGCACAGATTTTAAATTTTATATTTCTTCTGTGCCAGGAATCTGCCTTAGGCTGAATTTCAACAGATGGACAAAACAGCATAGATTTTTTTTTTTTAAAAGAGTTAGACAAAACAAAGTATATTTCTCTTGCATCCAGTTGTATTTTTTTTTCTAATTTCCAGAATAACCAAGATTTTAAGGAAAAAATCACATTTGCTGAAGTGTTATTTGGCAGGAAAGGAGCCTTCATCTTTCATCCAAATACACATTCAAATTCTTTTAGTTAGAGTCCAGAGTCAGGAATGGAACCCACTGTTCTCCTATTGCCAGGAAATATTTATTAAATCCATTAGCAGTATGTCTCTCCTCTCTGTCTAGCACCAGTTCTACAGATGACATCAAGTTGGGTGGGAGTGACAATCTAATGGAAGGCAGGGAAGCTCTGCAGAGGGATATGGACAGGCTGGATAGATGGGCTGAGGCCGGTGGAATGAGGTCAAGTGCCAGGTCCTGCCTTTGGATCTCAACAACCCCAGGAAGCTCTACAGGCTGGGGCAGAGTAACTGGAAAGTTGCCCAGTGGAAAAGAACCTTTGGGACCTGGTTGACAGAGGCTGAACATGAGCGAGCAGTATGCCCAGGTGTCCAAGAAGGCCAGTGGCAACCTGGGCTGTATCAGCAATAGTGTGGCCAGCAGGACCAGGTCAGTGATTGTCCCCTTGTACTGGGCACTGGTGAGGCCACACCTTGAGTGCTGTGTCCAGTAATGGGCCCCTCACTGTGAGAAAGACATTGAAGGGCTGGATCTCATCAGTGAAGGGCAATAGAGCTGGNGAGACTGAGGGAGCTGGGGTACTCAGCCTGGAGAAAAGGATGCTCCAGAGAGACTCTATCACTCTACAACTACCTGAAAGGAGGTTGTAGACAGGTGATGGGTGGTCTCTTCTCCCATGCCATTAGCAATAGGACAAGAGGACATAAGCTCAAGTTGTGCCAGTGAGGCTTAGCTTGAACCTTAGGAAACATTTCTTCATTATCATGCATGGGAACAGGCTGCTCAGGGAAGTGGCAGTCACCATCCTGGAGGTATTTAAAAGATGTGTAGATGTGATCGGACACAGTCTAGGGACACTGTCTGGTGAGACTTGACAATGTAAGGTTAACAGTTGGACTCGATGACCTTAGAGGCCTGTACCAACCTAAACGATTCTGTGATTCTAAGTCTATGTAGGATTTCCCTCCCCTTCCTTAGCTGCAGATGTTTGATGATGGACCAGCCCTTTCAGAGTTACAGGTGACTGTAACAGTGACGAAAAGAAAGGGAAGGTGCTTGACTGGAAATAATAGTAAAGAATATTTACTACTACAAAACAACTGGCTTTGTCAAGCATGAATTTTAAAATTAGGGAGTGCATAATCTCTCCCATCCTCCTCTGTTTTTTCTTAGTGGAATATGTGCCATAGTTTTCAAAGTACAAAGAAGTACAGAGAGCCTAAGTCCATCATTCCCAAACAGATCCTCACTGAAAAATTCTTAGTAGTAAATATTTATAGTTTTAAGAGAGTAGCTTATGTGTACTTTGATCATAGGCAATTTCTGAAACATATACATATGAATAAACTCATGTATACCCTAAAAACATCTCAAAATGCTCAACATACAGAGACTATAAATGATGGAATAGCATATTTCAAAGAATTCTAGACTGCTTATTATGACTTTCAGAAGCCATATTTCTTGCAAACTGCATGATGATCTAGGAGGCCTCTCTCTCATGCAAATATAGATAAGCATCTTAGTGATACATGGATTAAAAAAATTCTGTTAAGCTTATCATACTTAGAAGAATGAAACTCTGAACATAAACTATCAATTGCATCATGGTTTTCACTTCAGTGTTTCAATGCATAGAAGGGATCCATCTCAAACATCTAATAATTTTTTAAATGGAGAAAGATGGATATGCATAACACTTTGGGGACTTTCATATTCATGTTAAATAGAAAACACTACAATACAGCAGTATTAGCACCAGAGAACTAAAAGAATGGTTAGTGAATAGCCAGTATGAATGAAGATAGATTACAAAGGTATCTAGGTTGCTGAAAATACAGAATTCAAAAATAAAATCTACCAAAACGATAACTTACAGAATGTTAACTGGGAAGTGATTCTTCACACAAGTGACATTCAGAGAATGAACTACTAGATCACCTACAAGATGCCAAAAGTGCTGGGATTATCATTTGATTAAAACTATTCAACTTCATCAGTTTTATAATTATACAAGAGTAAAACCTCATTCTTTTGGTGGACACAAAATGAGAGCAGCACAAGAAGAATCTATTATAGTCCCTGCCAGAGAGGCTGTACTTAAAAACAAGAAAAAAGGTGAGATAAACCTCCCTCTTTAAGTTTAGGACTTCATAGGTCAGAAGGAAAATGATTCATGCCCTTTGCAACTTGCCACTTAGTGTATAAAGAATGTTATTCAAGCATTTCAGAAAAACAAGTTTTAGATACAGAGCCTTCCAGATCTCTTTTCTATTGCTACTGCTACCAGCTTCCGGTTGTATTACACTCTTCTGCTTATCAGATTTGACTTTCCAGCTTGCCATATTATACTCTGAAATTCCAGTCTTTCCTACAAAATGAAATGAGATAACTTTCTAACATCTAGTATCAACATCATTTACCACCTGTTGAGCATTACTATCAGAGAAGGCTGCTGTGCTTTTGAATGCCATTACAAACAAGCAAGATAGGAGAAATTTCTATTAATAAAGTGCTAGATATCCATTTCCTATGGTTATCTGTGATTGCTCCACACGGCATTTTCTTACAAGCTTTGTAAGTCTTTGAGGATATTCTTTGCCTTCAATTTATGCTTCTTTTATGTCAAGTAGTATCTTCTTGTCGTAACCACTTTGAAAGATCCTATCTTGCCCAGACTGCTATCCCTATTCCTCTGAAGATATTTACAACTTTTCATTCTTTTTATAATATCTTGCTTCCACTGGTGCTTGAATATATCTGATAGTTCTGATAAAGAATTTTAGTTCCTAAGTAAGATCCACAATTTTTCAGGTAAGTTTTGAAGGCAAATATGAATTCCTTCTTATTTCCCCCATTTCTCTCTCTTTCATCACCTTATTTTCAAATGGAGATTGTTCAGTTGAAAATCTGCCCTCTCATTTCCCTCCAAAAAAAAACCTACCCACAAAAAACCCAACAAAACAAATACCCGAACAAACAAAACCCACAAAAACCCCCCTCAATTGCATCCTCTGAGTTTTGCTAAAATAAATTAAAAGCTTTAGAAAGATTGACCAATGTAGTCTCTTTTTTTCTGGTTAATTTTTGAGTCCAGTTCCTCCATCACTCACACAGATGAACAAAAACACTTAGAACTGTACAATGATCTCCACTCCCCTGTCTGTCAAACAAACACCTCCTCCTGTCTCTGTGTATGCATAGGTACAAAGGCAAATGGTTGTCTGGCAATTCCCTAAGTGTTTGTGTTTATCTAACTTCTATACAAAGCAGTCTTTAGCAGTAATTTTTACTGGAACCAAAAGTCACATGAGAGAATATAGTAATTTAAAAAAATATTCTTAAATAAAAGAATATATATATAAATATATATATAAATGAAAAAAGGCTATAGGAAATAAATTTTGAAAGTGTCTTTGTTAACTGAAGCTTTAAGTTACATTACTTTACTTTTGAGGATTCCTGTTATGTATATACTTTCCAAAAAGTTAAAACTTTTATGCATTTTTTTCCACTTACTTTTGTTTTAAAATAACAGTCTTCATATCTTTTTCTGATCTCACTTACAAGGAATGTTTGCAATGCCTTAATTTTCTACAGTTGCCACTGCTAGTTCAGAAATGCTTTGTTTACAAGAAAATTGATAATTACTGCCAGCATTAAACTTCAGATTCCTCTGAGATGGCTTAGATGTTAGCGGTTAAGGGCCTCCTTATGTTTTGTGTTCCTAATGCTTCCACTATGACAGTCCTGGGAAGAGAGTGACTTACATCATTCAGTTAATAAATGTTGGGTTTTCTACCCAGTCTTACTTTTTCAGAACACATGAACTTACTACAGACAAAGAAGGTCCCTTATAATTCTATGGAGTCTTGTGAGTAAGACTTCCATAGGCATGGAACTCACCTCTGATAGTTCATTTATAGAGTAGCGCGAAAGCTATTCGTGTCCCCTCTCCACCACGTCTACTGGCCATACAGCTGTCTCACCAGCTGCCAAAGTCCCGCTCCCCATCAGCAATCCAGCCATCCAATTTTAGGGTCTGTATATGAGGTCATATGTATTTTCTCCCAGCAGTGTCCTAGGGAAAGAAAAGCCACTTTATATTTTCCACTGTTGTTACCAATGATTTGTTATTCATATTTCCCTTTAATAAAAGGACACTAAACCTGTAATAGGTACGTATCCACTATGGCAGTTACCATTTCCTCATGTATTGATAACACAACTCGAAAGGAGAAAAAATCTTCTTAGAGGTGGAACTTCTTCGCTAATTCATCTACATTCCAAGTTGTAGAAGTCAAAGAGTATGGGAACCTGCTTTGAAACCTAAATAGTCAGTGTTTTGTCTGCTGTAGCAGTTCTTGCCTCCAAGTATTTATGGCAATTCAAGATGTTACATTTGTTCAGCTGCACATTTTGTAATGTTTGCTTCTTCCAGCTGTGAGAGCTTAGTCCCCTCCTATGCAGCAGAGATGTCTTTAGCTGCAAGAAAGCTGCCCATGTGAACTGGGGAACAGAAACTCTGACAGCAAAAAACTGGGACAATCCTTCTGGAGTTGTGTGTTTAACGTCACCATTTAGACTGCATCTCAGAGGCAGTGCAGTCAACAGGGAATAGTCCTGTGTGTTCTTATCATTGCACATGCCAGTAACTGAAACTCACCTACTGCCAGCACAGCCAGTTATGAGCAATACAAAGTATCCCTGAAATCATTGCATATATAGGTCTCTAGAAGACAGTAGTGCTGGTGCAATCTCTGGTCTCCTCTGGACTTCTTTTTATTTGCTAGTGAAACTGAAGATTTAAATCAACACAGAAAAGATTTATACCTTGACACTGCTTTTCCCAAAGTACTCATTGAAATACAAATACTTCTCCACATTTAGAATTTTAAAAACTATTGTGGAAGGTTGTAAAAAGCAGTGTAGATTTAAAGAATTGTTCGAAAGTCTTCAATTTTGGTTTTTCTTCGCTACTGCTAGCTTAATAGCTGAAAAATTCCTTGATTTTCAATAACTTGAAGATCTGCCTACAACTTAGAAACAACTGGAGCAGGCCTTCTTTTTTTGAAACCAGGTAGAAACAATCAGGTTTCAAGATTTTAGGTTATATCTTCAAGGAAGATTCCAAGAAACTTTTCAAAAGCAGTATATTCAACTTAATGAATATTATATGGAAGACAGTTATTAATCCTGCAAAACATTGCTCTGTGTAATCAACTGAATAGATGACACAACTTGGGCATATTGCTCGTCACTAGTATGTATATGCATTAAACTATGATGGTGAAGTGATGGATCATAAGTGCTTAAACTAAATCAAGCAATTTAGTTTGCAGGATTAAAACTGACAACTCTGAATGTTAACTAATGAATTAAGTCAACAAGATGGCACTTTCCAGCTGTCTCTAAAAGCACCCTAACAATTTTGATACCGTGAGCAAAGTTCGGATGAACAGGTGAAAAAGACAGTTGAGTTCTGAAAAATCAGGACCGTGGGAAGATAATAATTTAAAAGGTAGTCTTGTATGTCATAAAATTATAGCATGTTTTGGGTTGAACGAGACCTTAAAGATCATCCAGTTCCAACACCCCTTCTGTGGGCAGGAGCACCCTCCACTAGATCAGGTTGCTCAGAGCTCCATCCAGCCTGGCCTTCAACACTTCCTAGGGATGAGATATGTACAGCTTCTCTTGGCAACCTGTTTCAGTGCCTCGCCCCTCACAGTAAAGAATTTCTTCCTAATACCTACCTTAAACCTACTCTCTTTCAGTCTGAAGTCATTGTCCCTTGTCCTGTCACTACATGCTCTTGTAAAAAGTCTCTATCTTTTTATAGGCTCCCTTTAGGTACTGGAAGGCATCAGTAAGGTCATTCTGTTTTATGCTGATATTCACGCATTGTTGGAAGATATAGATTTTAAAAAACACTTATTTATTTGGTTCTGGAACTTCCAGAAGGAAGAGATGTTTAAATCACAAGAACCTGGTTTTGTGGATTGATTATGCAATTACGTAGGAACACTGTGCAACAGGAGGAAAAAGCTATTGTTGCACTCCAGGCATTTTTAGAGAAAATGTGTATTTTTCTAATATTACAGAGAAGGGATGCAAGAATACTGAATATATCTGCTGCCTGGTATAGTATTTAGCACTCTTAAAAGTAACATGTGACCTTTCCCACCGGCATACACTAATTTTAGGAGTCTTCGCGGGATTAGGCTTTGTATTTAAACAGGTATCATGTTTTATATCAAAATTATTCAGAAATGTCTACATCACTGTAGTGTCAAACAATAGTTCTTCAAACCAATAGAGTAATAACATAAATATGCTTCACAAACACTAGCCAATATTAATATAAAATCTATTGGAAAATATTTCTTTTCAGTAAGTATATATGACTGAATATTCATGGAAAGTAACATAAATAGGGTAGGATCAAATGAAAATTATTTTATTGCAAGCTTCAAGTGACCAGACATGGAGAATCGCACATATTACGAACCTGGATCAATTCTTAATTAAGTTGGCAGACACTCTCATATAAATGTAAATAGAAACATTATTTTCCTTCCTTGCTAACCCTGCTTTAGCATTTGACTTGATGGTGAACTTTTGTTGAGAAAGAATCTAAAACAAATCTCATAGGGCATGAAACTTTAACTTGATAGACAATATGTTTGTTTTGTAGTCAGGTGCATCTTACTGGATTGTCTCATAGAAGTCTTGTGACTTCTCTGTGCCCCAGTTTCTTCAGTGAACAAATACATATGCTTCAATACACAGCCTGTTATTTTTTTCATTTCAACAGCTGAGCTATTGTCGATAGGTTCAGGTTATATCAAAATGAGAAAATAAGAGAAGCAGGACTGTATTTACTACAGGTATAAAAATTTACTATTTTTAGAAGAGAAGGAAATTTATTTAGGGATATACATTAGTATTACAGTTATAGATTCATATAAAGTACTGGAATTAATGATGTTATAGTAATCTGATGAAGTCCAGTAAGTAAACAAAATAACTTAATACAGACAAATAAAGCAGCCTGCCAAATTTTTAGTAGTGATTGATTAATCTAGGACATAGCAGAGAGAAAAAAAAATCCATCTTTTTCCTGCTACCACTGCTTTCTTGTAAATTTCCTTTACAAATTTAATTTTTCTCTCCGGACATTGTCACAAAATCAAAGTAAAACTTGACCAAAAAAACAAGCTATACCTGCAACTACAGTGAGTTTTTAAACTTTCAACCATTTTTAGCCCTGGTGCAGTCTTCAGAACTATTCACACACACCACGCTCCATTATTTCTCTTTATGTGAACCAAAATTCTCTCACCTAAACTAACATGTTTTGGCCTCAGGAGAGGTCATTTTCCTGAAATTTCCTCAACTGGCTGAAAGCAACATAAGCTTTTTTGACCTGGAGAAGAATTCTTTCTCCCACAGAAAAACTACAGATTATGAAAATGTTTTCTCATCCTAACAGTCTCGGGATTACTACTGAAAATTGCAAGATGCTGAGTTTGTGGCCTCTTGGGCCACAGAAATACTTAGGACAAATAGCAAACATGCACAAATTTCTTCCATATAGAAATAAAATGATAAAAATATAGTATTTGATAAAAAAATTAAAATATTAATTTTACCAAGAGATATGTACCTATGTGGTTTATACATATGCTGTGTTTGAGAAGCATGGGGATAATTATATCTGTTACATGTAATGAAGGTTGTCTTAAATTGTACAGCATTTGACGTAATAAACCAATGCCAAATCTATATAATGCCACCAATGAAATAGAATATTTCTAGATTCTTCTACTGTAGAAAGAATCATAGAATCACAGAATCATAGA
>VZRE01005542.1:43721-136005 GCA_013396775.1 Cephalopterus ornatus | reverse complement strand
AGGGAAAAGGAAGGGAAAGGAAAAAGGAAGGGAAAGGAAAAGGGAAGGGAAGGGAAGAAAAGAAAAGAAAAGAAAAGAAAAGAAAAGAAAAGAAAACTTTTTTTAAGTCTGAAATAATGGGCAAACCTATCAAAAATATATTTTTCCACTTTAAAGTAGTGCGAAATCTTGTGAAAAATTTTACGTATGTTGTTATGCCTTGGTTGTATATAAATAATTATTTCATAAGCAATCACCTGAGCTCAATCAAGAAAGCTCAAAAGAAACCCTAAAATTTTCATTATCTGCTTTCCCTCAGACCCCTTTCATTCCTTTTCCCCATCAGGTCAGTTTTTATGGCAGCCGAGCACCTGGTTCATACCTTTAGGTATTCCAACCCAAGGCTGGGGACTGGTGTGTGTCAAACACTCCACATTTAATTGAATGACTTCACTCGTGTCATTTTGGGCTCAGATTGACCTGTGAGGAGTTTTACCATGTTTTTGCACAACGTTGGCTCCAGGTCCAGCTCAGTTCCAGAGTTTGCTGCCTCCCAAGGGAATCTGTGGCTTTCACCTGGTGTTCCATAAAAGCACCAGCAAAAGAGAGTTTTTATTAGTCTTTTGGGCAGTGATTGGCATCATCCATCTACCCAAACCACACCAGTGGGGAAAGCATGTGCTGGTGTAAAACAGTGCCTGCTCCTGCCCCTTTTTTTCCTCAGAGTGTGTGAGTCAGAGCCTTTAATTCTCTCTGCTACAGTTCCCTCTGTAGATTAGGGATAATTATTGCCTTCCTCATAAATCTAAAGGTGTATTGGAAAGTGAGGCTTGGAAATATATTTTGATTTTCAGACACAGATGTTACAAGATTAGAATTTCCACCTACTTTTTCTCGTCATTCCTGCAATTATAAGTATTTCATTATCTGATAAACCCCTCAGCAGTCTCTGCTGCTGTGGGTTTTGTTGCTGGTGGAAGGATATCTTCTTTAGAAGGAGGGATTTATGGAAAGGTTTTGGGCAGAATCTGATGTGGAAAGGCTGCACTCACTTTCCTGAGATGGTGGTGGTATCATAGAATGGTTTGGGTTGGAAGGGACCTTAAAGATCAACCTGTTCCAACCCCCTGCCATGAGCAGGGACACCTTCCACTAGCCCAGGTTGCTCCAATCCCCATCCAACCTGGCCTTGGACACTTCCAGGGATGGGGCAGCCACAGCTTCTCTGTTCCAGGGCCTCACCACCCTCACAGGGAAGGATTCCTTCCCAAAATCTAATCTAAATCCCACTTCCTGTTGTTTAAAAGTTTCTGGCTTTTAGTTTATGGCTGTAAACACGCACAGACACTGATAAACACGAGGCAGTGATTTTGTCTGCCTCAGTCATTTTAAGAATTTAATTAATCTGTTTTAAATGGTTTAATATTGATAGAGAAAAATAAACCTTTCCTTGATGTTACTGCATTTCTTCTCTTGTGGTAGCAGCGTCTTCAACTTGTCTATTTATTGTTTTTTGTAGATATGTACATATTGAAGTATTAATTTCAATGTTTGTTCTTTGGGTCCAGTGTCACAGCAGCAAAGGTCACCTTCACCTGTCAGATGCAGAGCCCTCTGGGGGACCTGGTTAGGAAGAAGAAATCGTGTATGTGTCTGAAGGACTCAGCAAGGATGAGCTGGCCCTAACACACCGCTTGTAGCAACAACACCAGCTTTGGTCCTACAGAGCTGTCTATCCTCCAGGTGGAAATTTAATGCTCCACAGCACTTTCCATTGTTAAGAACCCACGAAGGCACTGGAGTGGGTTGTGACTGTGGTGGGTTGGCCCTGGATGGATTCCAGGTGCCCAGCAAGCCTCTTTGCCACTCCCTTCCTCAGCTGGACAGTGGGGGAAAGAAAAGATATCAAATGCTCCTGGTCTGAGATAAGGGCAGGGGGAGATCACTCACCAACTATTGTCACTGGCAAAACAGACTCGACTTAGGGACAACGGATTTGATTCATTACCAATCAAAAGTGAGAAATAAAACCAAGTCTTCAAACACCTTCCCACCACTCCTCCCTTCCTCCTGGGCTCAAAATCACTCATTATTTTTTCCTCCTCCTCCCCTCCAGCAGTGCAGGGGACAGGGAATGGGGCTCATGGTCAGTTCATCAGATGTTGTATTTGCTGCTCTCCTCCTCAGGGGGAGGACTCCTCACACTCTTCCCCTGCTTCAGTGTGGGGTCTATCCCACGGGAGAGAATCCTCCATGAGTTTCTCTAACATGAGTCCTCCCCATGGACCATGGTTCTCCATGAACTGTTCCAGCATGGGTCCCTTCCATGGCGTTCATTCCTTCAGGAACAGGCTGCTCCAATTTGGGTCCCCCATGGAGACACAAGTCCTGCCAGCCAGTGGACTTCCCATGGGGTCACAGCCTCCTTCGGGCCTCCCCCTGCTCCAGTGTGGGATCCTCCATGGGCTGTAGGTGGATCTCTGCTCCCCTGTGGACCTTCATGGGCTGCAGGGCCACGGCTGCCTCACCATGGTGAGGATAAACACCTGAGAGATGCTCAACGGAGAGAAGTAAAACTGGACGCTGTGATCTGCATTTGGTGAGCCTGGAGAGTGGCCTTGTGGCACGATGATAAGTCTTATCAAGAAGAGGCCTCTAAACAAAGCAAGAACAGAAGACCGGCTCCAAATGATGCCACGCTGCAGAGTTTGATTTTTCCCTTTGCTTTCAGCTTTTCTCTGCCACCCACTCAATGTCCTTCAAACACTGACTGCTGGGAGCTGACTAATGCACTGGTGTTTATCCTTCACTATGCCATAATGAAAAGTGGCTCTGGTTCATTGAATCTGGAAGTTAAACTCTCATCAGAGACCTGAGTAGTCTCAGCCCTCCTCAAAGATCTCATTTGCCACATCTCATGTTCATGTGCTGGTTTTAATAAGCAGATATTGGAGGAGCTTGTAGCGCTGCTGCTCAGCTTGATGCTTTGCCCAAGGCAGGGAATGATCCGACCCTCAGTGCAGCAGAAGAGACAGGACAAGGGGGAATAGCTTCAAACTGAAAGCAAGTAGGTTTAGGTTAGATTTTAGGAAGCAATTCTTCCCTGTGAGGGTGGTGAGGCCCTGGCACAGGTTGCCCAGAGGAGCTGTGGCTGCCCCATCCCTGGAAGTGTTCAAGGCCAGGTTGGACAGGGCTTGGAGCAACCTGGGATAGTGGGAGGTGTCCCTGCCCATGGCAGGGGGTTGGAACAGGGTGATTTTGCAGGTTAGTTTCAACCCAAAAACCATTCCGTGATTCAGTGATTCTAAGCATGATTTTCCAAGAAAGCCAAGTGGAGAGACGGTGGTTACGTCTGCAAACACAACTTGACATGCCTGTGTGTGGAAGTGAGAAAGTGCTGGACAATACCTAGATTTACATGTTGGTTTTGGTAGCAGCGAGTTGAGCAGCAGAAAGTGGGATTTCTCTCCAGAGGCCATTTTGCTGCTGCCTGCTTAGGCTGGATTATCCTCCCTCTCATTATCCCTGCTTATTTTTTGCACAAAGCTCCAGTCGAGCTTACAGAGTCAGTGCCTACATGGGACAGGGGTGGAGGGGGAACCTTATGTAAGATGTAAAATTGCCAAATAGAGGGAAGAAGGTCTAAATTTTTATTTCACAATATAAGAGGATTTAAAACTGTCAGAAATTGTCCAAAGGAGGGCTATGAAGATGGAGAAGGACCTTGAGGGGAAGCCGTGTGAGGAGCAGCTGAGGTCACTTGGTGTGTTCAGCTGGAGGAGACTGAGGGGAGACCTCACTGCAGTTACAACTTCCTCAGGATGGGAAGAGGAGGGGCAGGAACTGATCCCTGCTCTGTGGGGACCAGGGACAGGACCCCAGGGAATGGCCTGGAGTTGTGTCAGGGTAGGTTTAGGTTGGATACTGGGAAAAGTTTCTTCCCCCAGAGGGTGGTTGGGCACTGAACAGGCTCCCCAGGGCAGTGGGCACAGCACCAAGGCTGCCAGAGCTCAAGAAACATTTGGGCAACGCTCTCAGGCACAGGGTGTGACTCTTGGGGTGTCCTGTGGAGGGCCAGGAGTTGGACTTTGATGATCCTTCCAACTGAAGATATTCTATGATTCCATGATCCTCTTCTTGGCAGGTTCCAATATGGTTGAGACCTCCCCTCCATTTGGTTTTTGTTGCCATTTTTTCAAAGGCACTGTTGTTTTGCCATACAGTGGCTTGGGTGGGAAGGGATAAAGTGGCTCAGACAGCCCAGAAGAGGAAGATTAGCTTTGCAAAATGGTTATTATTTGATTATTTAGCCAGGGAAGCATTGTCATTTGGAGGGTGGGGGAGGAGAGAGAAGAGAGAGATGTTATCGACAGAACTGATTGGTTTTTTTTACTTTTATCCTCTCCTCTGTCAGAATAAAATGAATGTCTTTCCTTGAAGAAATATGTATTTTTCTTGATTTCCAGAGGATAAACTTGAAGTTTAATTAGATTCTGTGGTGCAGAATTACTTCTCATCTGCTGATCACTTTAATTAAATTATTCCAAGGATTGGAAAGTATTAATCTGGTGGTTGGAGAACTGAGCAAGTGCTTGAGGAAGTTTTGTGCAGTGATTCTTAGCAATTTCTCTGAAAACATCCCTGGCTACATGTTTCTGTTTTCCTTCCAGCTTGTGCTAATAATCTCTCTTCCTGGGATATCAAGGAGATGGTATAATACCTAGAAGTGTGTGTGAAACATGTAAGACATTATGGAAATTATGCTCTACATTCATCAAAATGACACATACATTAAAAACTCAACAATTTCATTAACAGCGCGCTTGGAATTTTCATGAGAATTGTGGAGGGTTTAGCAAAGATTTGATAGCAGGTGCTCTTAGTGTTCTCACTTTGTAGGACATCTTAGGAAAATATTTGCGTTGAGAAGGGAATATTCTGTAAAAATTGTTTTATATGTATCTGGGTGTGTACATTGCCACATCACATACATATAACTACTATAAGGTGAAGAATTATCACCAATATTCTTACATTAACAAATGAACAGAGGAATTTGGATATTTTCATTAATTTACTGGCTTTGAAAATCATAAAATAAATGTTGGGTTGATTTTGGGGGATGGTTCTTGGATTTTTTCAGTGAGCCTTTTTGTTCTGGGTTTTTGATTTTATTTCCTTTAAAGCAGTGAGGGATGAACGGGTCCCTGCTTCATATTGATGAAGTTTCAATCTGTATGGCTGAATATTGTCTTGATTCCTGCTGTTAAATGCAAAGACCTGTGCCCTATATGTGTTAAATCCACTGAATCTAATGGCAATATCTCCAGGGATTTCCAGGTTTATCAGAATGTAGAGCCTGAGAGACTGTGCAATGCCTGGCTGTATTCTCACCCAAAACAGTTTGTTATGGCCTTCCCTTCTGCTTTTCTCGTGTATATTGGGTGGGGCAGATGTCCTTCCAGTCACTAGAGCAACTATTTAGTGCGTAATTCTATTTTATACAATGCAGTGTAATACAAAATAATACATATCTCTCTGTTTTGGTTGCATTTCCGTCTTTGTGTATTTTCTGCTGAACTCAAATTCCTTGTTTTCCTCCTGCTCTCGTGAGCTATTCTGTGTTGTGGTGGAGGCAGAGTTTGTCCATCCCAAAGGAGATTGTAGCTCGCTAAAAAAAGCAAGGGCTTCACATGTCTCAATGAAAGGGAGCTGCACCTGTAAAGCAGATGAATTATTTTATATCTATTGATGTTGGATGCCAGGAAACACGTTTATTAGTATTGATTTGGACTTTAAACATCTGCAGTGGCTGTTCCTTTGCAGCCCTTTGCTGTTTGCCACTGTCGGTGCCTGGTTTCATGGATATCCTTCCCAGTGAGGCTTCTCCTGATGTGCAGCCAGGTGGGAGTGACAGGCTGTGAGACAGCACAGGGAAACTCTCCTGTCTCTGCTGTGGCTTTAATTAGCTCCCTCTCTTGAGCTGAATCCCTGACAGTGATTTTCCTACGTGGACTTGCCTCCGAAGTTGTCGTAAGACATGATGGACAGACTTGCTTGGCACAGCAACACCTTTCCAGCAAGTTGCTGGCCGGTTGTTGCTGTGCAGCATAATTGAGGTGTAGGAACAAGGGGATTCATTTGTCCATGAATGAGCTGCCTAATTTAAGGAAAGCGTGAATGGGATCGTTGCTTAATACTCCCTTTGGCACATAAAGGACCGTTCCCCTCAACACGTGATGGCCTTTCCTCTGTCCCTACCCCTGGCAGGGCTGGGAGCTGAGTCTCAGACAGATGGATTGGTCTGTCCCGTCCTCAAATCAAGCTCGAGTCAAAGTTGCTTTATTGACTTAACTGTAATGCAAGTATTGCCAAATCTAATCCGTGGGAATTAAATGGCAATTATCCATTTATTTGAGCTAGCTCCTTCCTCCCTCTGTGCTTCAGCTCCCTGTGAGCTTGCAGGCTGCTCTCCTAATTGAATGCTGCTCAGTGCCAGCTCTGCCTGGGGGGAGGGATGGGGGCAGCTCTTGACCCCCAGACAGAGGGGGAAGGCTGCCCAGACAAAGCTGAGGGCATGTTCACTTGGAGGACAAAGCTGGAGGACTCCCTGAGCCTCCTTTTCTCCAGATTGAACCCCAGTACCCAGTATGCCCAGTACCAGTGGGTGGATGCAACTCCCCAGCAAGCTCAGAAGTGCTTTGGGATTTGATAGAGCGAAATGCTCTTGCTCTGGAGCAACATCAACACCAGCACAGACCAGGGCACCACGTGCTCTTACAAATCTCAACCTACATAAATTTACCCCCAGGCTTGTTCCCATAGGTCTCATGCCTTTGCAGTGTAAATAGATCCACAGGCCCATGTTGGCTGATATCGTGGTTATTTTATGTGTGCCTTGTCTTTGACTAAGCACAGGTGACTGAGGGGGGTGTGGTGTGTGCCCCTCTGTGTGCCTGTGTGGGTTTTTTTGTCTTTTTTTTTGTGGCTTGGAACTGTCAGACACTAAGACAAAACCAGTTAGGTTTCCCACCTTCATGGTGTGGACATCCCAGCCCGGGGAGATTTGAAAATGGTGCTGCTCCCCCCAGCTCAGGTGTGTCCTCCATCCCCCGTCTGAGGTGAGCTGGTCTCTCCAAGAAAACTGCCCTCCATGAGATGGGTGAAGGGGAGCTGCAGTCACATGAGAGCTGAGCAAGGGGCAGGAAATATTTGCAGGCTCTTTTGGGCATCCTGATGGGTTTTCTTTAAAAAGACCAGTATCTGATACAGATTTTTGTGTGCTGGAGCCTGGGCTTATACCCCTTCACTGGGACTAGTACTGGTATTAGGTTGCCCAAGTTTGGTGCAGCTAAAATCTGACCTGGGTTCAGATGCCAGCAGGGGTTACAGAGCTCTCCTGTGTCATCCTGTGTCCTGGATATCACCAGCTGCCAGGAGCTGCTTTCTAGCAATACCAAAACTCAGGGAAGGCGGGAATGTGGCACCTTCATCCATGCAGCAAACATATTTCTGTTTTGGTATTTTTTTTTGTCAATAACCTGTTTTCCAGGCACTGCCTCACCAGTGTGGAATCATTTCAACTGCAGGTGATTTCTGCTGAAGCTGCTGCTCGAGTTTTTCACTGTTAAGAAAAGAGGCTGTTTTGGGAATAGTCTGCTCTCCACATCCCACCAGCCCTGTCCACATTTTAGGCTTTGACATCAGTGCAAGAAAACAGGAGTTTTGTTGTGGCTGTAAAAAAAATTGATGCTGTAGCATGTAATCCAGTGCCAGCATAGGAGCATCCCTTGGGATCTTCTGGAGCATCTTCAGTACAAGGTGCCACATTCCAAGGGCTCTATTTTAAGAGAATTAGGATAATCTGTTCCCCTGTTAGTGGGGCTGCTGGTGCACACTGGCTCTAAGAAGCTCTTTCCCATTAAAAGAAGGATTTGTGGTGATTCCAAAACCAGGGGAGTACACAAAACTTTGGGAGAACTCCATCACTGCTGTGTGAAGGGGCATTGGTAAATGCATGATGGGAGCTCAGCTTCCAAAAAGGAATAGGACTGTGCCTTTTCTCATGTCACGTCTTGTGGGACAGCCCTAATTATCTGTGCTTTAATTACTGTGTGCAAACACCACCCTGTAGCTGTCACAGAACCACAGAATGGTTTGGGTTGGGAGGGACCTTCAAGGCCATCTAGGTCCAAGCCCTTTTCCGTGGGACACCTTCCACTAAAACAGGTTGCTCAGGGCCACATCCAACCTGGCCTTGAGCACTTCCAGGGATGGGGCAGCTTCTCTGGGCAACTTGTTTGTATCCAGCGACCAATATCATAAAATCATGGAATGATTAAGGTTGGAAAAGACCTTTAGGATCACTAAGTCCAACCATAAACCTCACCCTGCCTAGTTCACCACAAAACCACGTCCTGAAGTGTCATCTTAGTGTACTTCAAATAGGGAAACGGGGTAAGAACAAAACAGTCTTCAATGAATGTGTATATTACAACCTCTGGAGTCAAAATCTACATTTTGACCAAAGAGAAAAAAATTATAATGAGTTCTAAACAAGATGAATCTTGTTTATGACCACTGAGTTTTGTTCTTAAATCAAACTGAGCTTTTGTTCTTAAAACAACCCAAAAACTGTTTGAGAAACATGAGCCTCCAACTTTTTAATGGTGGCACAAGAATTTTAACCTTCTTTGTCTGTGAAGCTTGATTTTTTTTTTCTAAATTTTCATTTTTTATTTTTTTTATTATTATTTTTACAATGTTTTAAGACAATGGCATGGAAGTCCCCAGACACAGTCCCAGCTCATTTAGGCACAGCGTTGCTTTTAATGATGCATTCCTGCTGGAAATGCTCCTTTCAAAAGAGTTATTTTCCACCTTCTCAGACAGTCTACAGGTGCAAAACTTCTCTGGAAGTTTTGAAATGCTGTTATTTAGCCATGATCTCGGTGAAAATACATCTAGCCCTGGCATTAACAGTAAGTAGCATTATATTTTTTCTTCCTGGCATGTCTTTCAGCTCTTGCAATCATGGATTTTAAAGCTAGAAGGGATCATGAGATTATTTTGTCAGTCTTCTTGAACCACCTGTACACTAAAACCTTACTGCAGTATTATTTGGTGTATACTCAGCTCCTTGCAGCTGGAACCCAAAGTTGCTGTTCCCCCTCAGTCTTGCAGGCAGGATCACAGGGATTTTCCAGCCTCCATTAAAACAGGAGACAGGATTCCAGTGGAGCAGGGAAAGAGCTTCAGCTGTTACAGGTCACCCATGCAGGGTCAGGACCATAGAACCATAGGATCCATAAGGTTGGGAAAGACCTCCAAGGTCATCAGGTCCAACCTTTGACCGAAGATCACAATTCCCACTGAACCATAGCGTGAAGTGCCACATCAACTCGTTTTTTGAACACTTTCCAGGTTTGGTGACTCCAATTCCCTGGGCAGCCTGTTCCAATGCTTAACCTCTTCTTCAGTGAAGAAATGTTTCCTAAAACCTGACCTGAACCTCCCTTGGTGCAACTTAAGGCTATTTCCCCTTCTTCTATCATCAGTGGCCTGAGAGAAGAGGCCTCACCTCACCTCACCATAACCTTCCTTTTCTTATAGAGAGCAATAAGGTCCCCCCTGATTCTCCTTTTCTCCAGATTAAACCCCAGTACCCAGTAGCAGTTGATTGATGCCACTCCCCAGCAATCTCATTTAAATATGTGGGAGCAGAGGTAAAGCCATCTCAAGTGTGGAATTAGCCCAGCGCAGCGAGTGGGATAGGAGTGCGAGAGAGGGAGACTGATAAACTCTGATTTCCACCCATTTTGGGGCAAACCACCAGATGATGAACTTTCCAACCAGCCTGTGAACTCCTTGGAACCAAATGAGCGCTTAGAAGCTCATCCCTACCCTCTCTGTAAGCCTTCAAGACCTTTTTTCTTTGTATCCAATGGGAGATATTTTTTGTTTCCGGGGAAATTGGCTACTGTGACTTTTTCATACCCAGTGTGATCTTGTCCTTGCTCTTGTGAACTTCATTCATCCAGTGCTGACCAGCAGTGGAGAAAGCCTGTAAAACATCTCCTTTCGCAGCAGACCCATGTGCCCCACCTACACGATATGTCTATTGGTTACCCAGTGGGGCTGGTGCAGGGATAACACCTGGGAGCTGCATGATGAAAAATCTGTGAGAGGCAACTTTTGAACACTTAAGGATCCCTGGTTGCCCCTGAGCAGCACCGTTTCACCTGTCTGAGCAGTGATGTAGCCTAATTCCTGCAGAGTTTCTGCTTCCCAGTGCCAGGCCACTCTGCACACCATGGTGGGAGGAAGAAAGGCAGAATAAGATCACAAAGGAATCATACAATCATCAAGGTTGGAAAAGACCTCCATGGTCATCAAGTCCAGCCTTTGACTAGAAAACTATAGCACTCTGGATCTTCATCTCTGTTTCTTTTAAGGAAGATGAACTGTCTGTTGAGGAGCTGTAGGATGATTGAAGTTTGGACCAGAAGAACTCCAGAGGTCCCTTCCAGTTTTCCTGCTCAAGCAGGGCTGGGGTGCCCAAGACCATGTCCAGGCAGAAGTGGAAGGATGGGCTGAAGCTTCTTGCAGATGGACACAGTCACTGGGGCTGCACCATCCTGGCAACAGAGATGGAGGGAGTTTTGGAGGCCCTTTGGTTTCAATCTCCTCTTCCTAAGAAGCAGCGAGGAGGGAATTTTGCCCAAGGAGGGATGTGGCACATCTCAGTCTCCCTGAGCTGCTTCGTGAGTTCTGCGTGGCAGCAGCTGCTGCTGACTTTAAGAGTGGTGGGTGGAAAAGCAAGTAAGAGGCTGAGGGAATGAAGGGAAGGAAAAGGAGGCAAAAGGAGATGAAAGGAATCATAGAATCATAGAGTAGTTTTGGGTTGGAAGGGACCTTACAAATCATCCAGTTCCAAGCCCCCTGCCTGGGGTAGGGACACCTTCCACTAGACCAGGTTGCACAGAGTTCCATCCCGCTGGCCGTGAGCACTTCCAGGGATAATACATCCACAACTTCAAGGAATGGGGCATGCACAAGGAAAGAGAAGGCAGTCCAGCAGCCCCAGACAGGCACCCAAGATAAGTCCCTATCAAGTGGCCGCTGCTGACTGGGATTAGCCCCTGCCCCAGCCACACCAGGCACGGGCTGGAGCTGCTTGTCCCAACTATTTAATGCTGGTGGATGCAGGAACAGCACAAGGGAACGTGGTGGAGCAGGGATTTGGCAGCATTCCTGTTTCTTCTACTGGAAAGTTATATTTTATTACTGCAGTCCTGATGTCGACAAAAATCCAGAGAGCCGTTGCTGGCAACAGCACGCTGCTGATGTGTTCGGATTTACCATCACTAGAGGTGTGCACATGGAAGGCAGTGGTTGTAGGTGTGCTGAAAATCAGGTGTTAACCCTTTTATGAGCAACTGATAGGGAATAGATGTTGGAAAGGGTTCCTTTGAGCTCAGCTGCAGCAGAATGCTCAGAGAAGTCATGGATGCCCCATCTCTAGAAGTGTTCAAGGCCAGGCTGGACGGGGCTTGGAGCAACTTGGTGTAGTGGAAGGTGTCCCTGCCCATGACAGGGGGTTGGAATGAGGTGATCTTGAAGGTCCTTTCCAACCCAGACCATTCTGTGATTCTGTGATTCTATCACATGTGTCGTGAAATGTCAGAAAATTCCTGTAGCACTTTGCAAGAATGTTTGAAGAGAGGCTACAAGAGGAAAAGCGACGTGAAATTGTTTAAAATGGAATTTGTTGGATTTATTGACAGAATGGCTGCCTTTAAATGATTGTCCACTTTGGGATTCCTCGATGTTTTCCAAAGGGAAAACCCTGTGGAGGTTGCACATCTCCCAGAGCTTGGCACTTGGAGTCAAAAGCTTTCAGATGTATTTTGTTTTCCATCTCTTCTCTGTCTTGTATACCCATTTCTCTCTGCATGAGCAGTGGTGCTGGTACTCAGGGGGGTGATGTAAATGATCTTTATTTACTTTGTAAGTTTTTTCCTCCTTATGGCTGACAATTATGTTTAGAATTCATCTGCAAATTGGAAAAAAAAAAGAAAAAAGAAAAAAAAAGAAAAAAGAAGTATTGCACTGATTGAAATAGTTGGGGGAAAACACTTGTTTTTTCCAGTTTTCTTGCTCTTTGGGGGTTTTCAGTGTGCAGAAATTTTGAAAATGCACAGTATTTTTGGTTCAAAATGTCAAAACATTTCCCTCTGAAAACTTGCAATGAGCTGTTTCAACTCTGGCAAAGGGAGAAGGAATAAAACTTTCAGCTGAAACCAGGCTTTACTGAGTTTGGCATTTGGATCTGTTGATCTAAACCGGAATGCTTCAGCTAATAAAGCAGTTGTCTAAAAAATTTAATTCAGCCTTTTCTTCATCAGTTTCCTGTCACTTCCACTTTCTCACACTCATCAGTATCACAGTACCATGGAATCGGGGTTTTTTTTTAGGCAAATACTTAAACTCCATGTCTCAGTTTTATTTTGAAAGAAAGGGAGAAAGTCTTCCTTCAAGTGCTTAATGGAGTCTTTTCAATTAGGATGAAGAGCAAAATCTGGGCTGCAGATATTTAATGAGTCATGCTGAGAATGAGAAACAGAGCAAAGTTCTGCTGAATTAAACAGCAAAAAACCCCAGTTTTTGTCTTGCATCTGAAGCCACACGTGAGCCTGAGGGTGGATCAGTGTCCTGCACGTCAGGGCTGAGCCCCAGTGCATCGTAATTCTTCTGTTTTCCCCTTGGGAAAAGGAGATTCTTGCTTGTCCAAAGGTGCAGAGGATGATATAGTAAATGTCTAATAAATGTTAACACCCATACAGTCCTTTTTTTTTTTTTTTTCTTTTTTCTTGTGCAAGAAGGAGAATAAAGTTCATTGGCCAAATCACATCATACATGGAGTAACTACATTTCTTCTGTATAAGCTTCTGATGAACTTGTCTTTTATTTTAATTTTAGGTTTTGGCACTGTCATGGGCTGTGTTGCTCTGTGTGGGTTGGGGGTTGTCTTGTACAGTGAGAGATCCGTGAGATTACTTTTGACAAGGGCATGTGCAGATGGGACAAGGGGCAATGGCTTTAGATGAGATATTAGTAAGAAATTCTTTACTGGGAGGGTGGCGAGGCCCTGGCACAGGTTGCCCAGAGAAGCTGTGGATGCCCCATCCCTGGAAGTGTTCCAGGCCAGGTTGGACGGGGCTTGGAGCAACCTGGGCTAGTGGGAGGTGTCCCTGCCCCTGGCAGGGCTTAGAACTCAATGATCTTTATCATCCCCTCCGACTCCAGCCATTCCACAACTCAGTGATTGTGCCTGAAATTGTCTGTGGAACAGCAAAGTCATTTTTTTTTTCTGTGTAAGAGGATGTTCCCCTCTGCTTCTGCCTTGGCAGAGGAGGAAGGTCTGCTGCTGAGTGAATGTGCCTCTGTGTGCAAAAAAATAAAATACTATCTGTGTAATGTTTGCCCACATTGACCATCTCACTAGTGAGGAACAACACAGGGGCTTGCCAGTAACTTGCCCAGGGTCTGAGAGGCCAAAATGTGGTCCATGTGAATCCCAGAGAGAGAGACCTGAGACTTTCCTTTTCCGTGAATAACTCCAGCAGCAGTTGTGGAACTAGAAAACGGGACGTTTTATGGTGATTGCTACAACCTCTGCTGACCAGCTGCAGATCCCATAGGCTGTGGATGACCAGATCTGCAAAATATATCCCACAGAAACAAACCCAGGAGACTTCCAGAAGCTCTGGCAGATGGTATTTCATCTTCCTGAACACCGCATGGGATTTTGTACATATGGATTATAAAACCCTGTATGGGTTTTGTGATTTCTTCCAAAAGAGCTGGTTCTTTGAGCCAGATGGTTTCTATTATGGTTCATCTTAAGCAAACAAAAGTAATTTTCCTTCCCCCGTTCAGTAAATGCTGAGAAGGTATATAAAGTATTATGCATAAATTAGCGGTAGAGTTTTGTTACTTAAACTTGTAGATAAAGATCACCAATAAATGGCAAAGGGTGTGTTTCACTTTTTCATTCCTCTTTAGGATATCTAATAAATCACCTTGCTCCTTTTTTTTGCTGGAGAATTGAAGTTCTCCAGAAGAGGAGAGTGCATCAGTTGGTACTTTTACTCTGAACTTGGAAATCTGCTCCAGCACTTGCAACACTTTCCGTGCACAAACCACTTTTTCCCCTAGGTAGATTCCAGCTGTTGCATTGCTCCATGGCTGTTTCCCAGTGCATCCACTTTGTTTTGGTTGTTGTCCTGTCATCCCAGGTCTCACTTCATCTCTTGAGGGCTTCTAGTTTGTGAAAACCCTCTGGGCAGGTCTCAATGACTCTGCAAGTTCTCTCCAAGAATTTTGTTTTTACTTACTGCAGGGACACAATTTGCCTTCTGTATCCTTGAGGTGGCCTGAAATTATAGTCCTGATCGACAAAGGAAGTGATGAAGAGGAAAGAAATGGGAAGAAAAGGCATCTTCTTCACTAGAGCTTCTTCAGCCTTGCGCCGCAACAAGTGTGGTTGACTGTGAAGCAACTTGAGGGTCCAGCAGCACATCCTTTACCTGCACAGCTCTCATGCACAGAGTCTGCTGTCCTCCTACAACTCTTCTTCTGTGTGGACTTGGAAAGGCCAAGGGGCTGGGGAGGGGCTGAGTGAGGTCACTGGGTGCTGTGACCAAGGCATCAAGAAGTTCATCTCCATCTCAGTGTCATCACTGTTGATAGCCTGAGGCTCCTCTCTCGTTGTTCCTGTTGGAATAGTGACTCAGCCCAACCCTGGAGCCTCTCTGGTAAGGAGGTAGGGTAGTAAGGGTAAGCTCATGAATTATCCAGAATATCCACTGGGATCACGCGTTATTATCTCCATTTCAGGATTTTGTTTGTAGAAACCATAATTTATAAGGAGTGAAGAAAATACCCATTTACCTGGATCATGGAATGGTTTGGGTTGGAAGGGACCCCAAAGATCATCCAGTTCCAACCCCTGCCGTGGGCAGGGACACCTTCCACTAGCCCAGGTTGCTCCAAGCCCCGTCCAACCTGGCCTTGGACACTTCCAGGGATGGGGTATCCGCAACACCCCATCCCAATAGATGTGTTCAACTGGAAACTGTGGTGAGGAGATATTTTTAAGGTTTCTTTCTTTTCTGGCTGATTTTTCTGATACCACTTCCTTGCATCACATGGACTCAATCAGGGAAATAAAAAAAAAAAAAAAGTCATCTCCATTTTGTCACTAATAGGCTGGATCTTTCAAAAGATATTTTCTAAGAAGGCAATTAGTGTTGAGTTCATTAATGAGACCAGAAGAGAGGCTGATTAAGTGCCAGTTTAAAAATAAAAACAGTATTTTATGATTTATATCACCAATACATCTTTAAATAGCAACGTTTCAAAAATATTTGGGCTCTTCGTCCATTTTTTTTTGCTGTCTGTTTTCGTGTTACATGTCCTACGGCTTGGGCAGGAAGTGTAACATTAATCAATCATTTCCACTCTGCTTTTCAGTCAATTCCTTCACATTTTCACATCCTGTTGGTGCTGTTTGGGTTTGCGTTAGATTACCCTTGGAAAAGAGCAGAGCAAACAAAACTCGCCTTCCCTCAGGTTTTGTTTATTTACTCACACCACATCATCATTAAAAAATGAAACAAACTGTCAAACACCTTAAATTGCCTTTTTTTTTTTTTTCCTTAATGATTTGGGTATCCTTTCAAAAACACACAGAGACTGCCTTAATTCTTGCTCCTGCTACTGCTTTGGAGCATGAAGAAGAGAACATGATTAGACTTTCCATCTTGGAAAGCAGGAAGGAATAGGATTTGATAGGGAAATTTCGCAAAATAATTGGTATTTTCCAGTACATTGATTTATTTCAATCAAAAATGAATTGTCCTTTTAACTCTCTCCTAATCCACCACCAGCAAAAACAATTAAAAAAACCCAAAGTGATTTTATTTTATTTAAAAGTGACTTAATAGATCAGAATTATGCAAAACCTTTTAAAGTTTGTCTCCCCGTTGCTTAAAAATGGAGAAAAATTCTTAATTGTAAAACTGTCCAACCAAAGCAAAAATTTCCACACCTCCAGAATTAGCAGCTTCCTAATCCATTGCACAGCTCTGCTCTGCACTTATTCTTCATAAAATTCGGCTTACAATTTTGAGTCTATTTTGCATTTAACCATCATGAAAAATCAACATTCTCCCTCATTGTTCCGTCTGGACAAGAGCCCCTCAGCCCCTGTGGGGGTTTGTGGTTGAAAGCAGTGATTCTCTGAATTATTTTATTCATTTTACAGAGATCTGAGCAGGTGAAACAGGGCTGAGAATCCCCCCAACTCATTTTCCAGGGGCTGCCGGCCATGCCTGGTCTTCAAATCACTTTTAACCATCCTGTTGCAGCCACAAATTGATGGGCTTTTTATTTTAGTAACAGACTGTGAGCTCTGACATTTCCTTCTACTAAATCAACCAGAGCTGCTGTTTTTCTTGTTGTCGAAATTAGAAGGCAGTGGGGCTTTTTTTATTTTTATTTTCATGCTGGTTGGTTTTTGACTTTAGTTTTTTCACTGCTGCCTGAAAAGCGGTGCAGGAAGAGAACAGGTTTTGCTGGCAGCAGTCTGGTTTAATGCAGATGTAGAGAATATCGGGCTGATGTTCACTTTCTAACGTCTCTAATAAGCTTGAAAAGGAAAGACTGAAAAGCACAAGCTGTCACCCACTGCTGGGGAAAAAAACCTGATAAATTCCCAGTGGCCCTGCAAAAGCAGGGAACTTGTTCGTAATACACTAATGTAAACTGTTGGGGTAGTAATTTAGCCAAGTTTGTTGGTTGGCTGGGGCTTTTTGTCATGAGTTTTGTTGGCTATTTTCTTCCCAGTCATCAGTTGGAAGCAGCATCTCTGCTTCATCTCACCACTTTTCTTTTACTTTGTGCCGTGTCTCATCTTCTGGGTGACACATTATGGCAGAAACTTTCTCTCATGCTGCTTCTGATGCTGTCTGGGGTTTCTCTGCTCCTTGTCGAGATTGTACGTGCAGAGTCTCCAGGATTTTGGTCGTGGTTTTGCTGTTCAGTCATAAAATCCACCTTCAGAGCTGGAGCCAATTTGGGCAGGGTGGCCACAGGGAACGACGTGGTGCTCACCAAGGAGGAATTCTCCACTTGGCCAGCTGAAAAATGAGTGGTCCATGGCAGGTGGGGTTGGAACTGGGTGGTCTTTAAGGTCCCTTCCAACCCAAACCATCCTGTGTTTTCTTATGGGTACAGATCTCCTTGTCCAGACTCCTTTTACAGGAGCTGATACCCTGAGAAGATTCCAGCACTAGTTTTGCACCTAAAGAGTCTCATTTCTTTCTTGTTCAGCAGTTTGTTATCAGCAGATATGCTAAAGAAGGAAAGAAAAGTGAATAGAAACATCTTAATTAGAAATAACACAAAGCAGATCTGATTGAATCTTGATTGCTCTGTAAAAAGACCAAGAGAATCGTTGGGTTGGGAGAAATCTTAAAGATCATCTCATTCCAAACCCCCTTCCAGGGGCAGGAGTACTTTCCATTAGACCAGGTTGCTGAGGACCCAATCCAATTTTTCCTCACTTCCAGGGATGGAGCATCCACAGCTTCTCTGGGCAGCCTTTTCCAGTGCCTCACTGATCTTTAACATTCCCTTGTGCTTCCTTTTCTCTGGGAACCCCTCCTTAAGAAGACACAGATTTGCATTTTTGTGGCTGAGTTTTGCTGTTCTGTTTGGAATTGCACGGAGAGGGAGTTCCCTCATGGGGAGGATGGGAATATGGCAAAACCCCCCTGGGTTTAATGCTCCTTTTAAGTGGCTTAGGTAAAAAAAAACAACTTACCTCGTGGCCGATTGAAATGGAAGTGCACAAATTGTGTGTAGCCCTTTGCCTCGGGTAGGACGGGGAGGAGAGAGTTCCTTAATTCTGTATCTTCCCTAATTTCGGAGACTGACTTTCACTGCAAGTTAATGCTCATCCTTTAGCTTCTTGAATTCCACACAAGGGATGATTCTCCATGACTGGGCTATCCCTTTTGATGCCACCAGAGCACGGACACTTGCCAAACTGCAAAGTTTGATCTCACTTCCCTGGACCTCACTTACATGGGAAGCTTTTGCCTGAAGAGCCTTTTTCCTTGGCATCTTAGACTTTCCCTGGGATAGGCTCTGTATTTAATATTTCTCCCAGAAATATGTATTGCATATATATGTAAAGCTTCTTTATTATTTTATTTCCAAGGCTTTTCCAAGGAAGAACCATGCTGAGCTCCAGTTAAAACTTACAAGCTCTACCGGGAGCATTTGTACTGGGAACACTGTACACTGCAGTTACTTCTCTGTGAACGTGTTAATTAAAGCACAAATCTCAGAGTTTGGAAAAAGGCTTAGGCATTGAAAGTGCTTCAGAGAGCCCAAGATAAAATTTTATGCCTAGGTGGGGGTCCTTACCAGCCTGAAATGATTCTCCCTGCCTGCTTTACCTCCTTGGTCTTACCCACTCATGGAGTTTTGGCCCTGAACTTAACTGGGCTTAGAGATTATAAAATATCTGTGTGCTCTTATCGACTTCCTATAGCTGTGGTAGGACTTCCAAAGAAAAAAAAATCTGAGCAGTTAAATAGATGGGAGGTGGGGTTTGGTTTTTTTTTTATTTGATTTTCTCGATATTTTTTGTTCAAGTGTGTCTGGTGGGGAAGTAAGTTGGGAGCAAGGTAATTCTGTAAGTTGAGGCTGAAGTGGAGGGGCAGGCACTGATCTCTTCTCTGTGGGGGCCAGGGAAAGGACCCGAGGGAATGGCCTGAAGTTGTGTCAGGGGAGGTTTAGGTTGGGTATTAGGAAAAGGTTTTTCCTCCAGAGGGTGGTTGGGCACTGAACAGGCTCCCCAGGGCAGTGGGCACAGCACCAAACCTGACAGAGCTCAAGGAGCGTTTGGACAACACTCTCAGGCACATGGAGGGATTTTTGATGTGGTCTTGTGCAGGGCCAGGAGTTGGACCTTGATGATCCTTGTGGGTCCCTGCCAACTCAGGATATTTTGTGTTTCTGTGATTCTTGGTTTTCTCTCGGTGAGAGGAGGAGGAGGAGGCAGGTACTTCAATACTTATCCCATCTCCTTTTTAGATGGGTGGGATGAAATCTGTCCTTCCACCCGAGAAACCTTCAGGTAAAGCTTCATTTCTAAAGCTAGGAAAAAAAATATTTCGTATATTCAAAAGAACTTGGACAAATCAGGAAGATGATTTAAAAAAAAAAATGAGCTGGAGTTTAAAAGTGTTAATGCAAACAGAGACCTTGAGTTAACCCCCAGGTAACTGTGTTCTAGAATACCCCGACCCCACTGTGTGGGAAAGGGAAGAGGATTGATGCAAACACCAGCTTCAGGTCATTTTTAAACATGGAATCCCCTCGGTGCCCCTTCTTTGTGCTCTTTGTGCTGAGGAGACCCAGATTTTTTTGTCCAAGTCACTGCCCAAATCTGCAGCAAAGACCCTCAGAGCTTTTCCATGTGAAACAGCATCACGTTTTCCAACGCTGATGAAAATCACGTTGCCTGATGAGCGTGATTTTTGCTTACATTTTCCTTTATCACTTATTTCACTCAAACTTCAGCAGGAGGAAATAAAAACCTACATTCGAATGCCAGGAGCGACTTTGCAACATCAGACTTGATGCTGCTTCTCTCATTCCCTTCCACTTCCCCTTCTGCTTTAAGCTCTTTTCCTTGAGCAAAGGAGCCTTGTTCAAACATGCTCTTGACCAATCCCTTCTGTCCTGGTACTTGTTGAAGGGTTTTTGACCAGTTTCAACAAGAGAGCAGAGGTGATGAGGAGAAACGAGGTTCCTGTGGATTATATGAAATGGAAAGGCAGCAGAGGACATAACCAGTGTTCTTGCAGGGGAAGAGACCAAGGGCTGGTGTGAAACATGGGATCAGACACCAG
Source organism: Cephalopterus ornatus (assembly GCA_013396775.1). Taxonomy (NCBI): domain Eukaryota; kingdom Metazoa; phylum Chordata; class Aves; order Passeriformes; family Cotingidae; genus Cephalopterus; species Cephalopterus ornatus. Next base: position 116,035 of record VZRE01005542.1, on the reverse strand, counting down.
AGTGCACAGGGAGGAGCACCCTGGGAAGTACTGGTGGCTAAAGGACTTGTCTGGGGTGCGTGTAGGTGTCTGTGCACCCACCAGTTCTTGCCTGTCTGTTTTCTTAAGCATTTTCATCTTCCCATGAAAGTCTGCTTTGTCTTTACTCTTTTCCCCCCTTTGCCTTCTTGATCCTCTTCCACCTTCTCATTTTTATGTCAGTTGTTGTGGAAAAACTGAAATAAAGGCATGAATTTACCGTTTTGCTCCAGAGCAAATCTCTTACTCTTGGGTCAGCAGCCAGAAATCAATCTCTTCCTCTCCCCTGAGCTCATTTCCCAGTGCCAGAAGCACATGAATCATGGGTCATAGTCTTCAATAAAGAGTTACTCTCTTAGATAATTCTATGAAAAATCTTCAAGGTAGGGATTGAAGCCTTGCAATGGCTCCTGTGGTCCTGGAGAAGGAACAAGGTGCTTGATGGGTGAGATTTATCCATTCAGCTGGTCTGTGGAGGGGTTGAGCCCCAGGGTTGGGTGCAGTGGTACTTAATCCATATTGGTGGAGGTAAACTGAGGATTTGGGGTGAGTGGTTTGAACTCAGAGTGAACAGGTTGCTCCCTACCTGCTCTTTACTCCTTGCAGGTGTCTCATGGTAAAAAAAAAAAAGAGCAGTTTGGATACCAAGGAACTTTCTTTTTGGAGTTTCTTCAGCAAAGGATGATGCTGTAACTTCAATTAAAGCTGTCAAAGGAGAGATTCAGATGCAGGAAATCTGTGACTTTCTTTAACAGAACACAGACATAATTCTTGGTGGTGCTTTTTGGGGATAAGTCCATTACACTTTCAGGTGCTGAGTTGCTTTGCTACAGCCACATTACGTATTGTAAGTAGAAATATCAAATTCCTGTCCTGTTTTTCCTTCCCCCCCCCTTTTTTTTTTATTGGAGTTACTTTAATTATTGCTCCTTCTTTTCTGGAACTTTTGAGTTATTTTGGGTTTGCTGCAGAATTGAGTTCAGGGAGGCAATTGACTTCACCCGGCTGCAGAAAAGCCATTAGGAGCTTCAAATTAGTGTGAAATAATTAATAGGCAGGGAAGATTAACGTGGCGAACACGGGCAGTTTTCATTAACATTAAGGGAAAGGATGTTCCTGTAGGTACCCTTACCATGTGTGTCATCCTGGACCTCTACAATTCCCTTTGGGCATTAATTAGATCCAGATCACTAGAGACAAGACCTTATAAGCCTGGTCATGTTTTGTATGTGGCTTGTCTTGAAGAGGAGCTGAAAGACATTCCTGCTGAGCAGCGTGCTGGGATTTCTCCCTTCCCTTCCAAAGCCACTGTCCGTGGTGCCTGGAGCTGTCACAGCACCTCAGGGCCTCACGTGCATCAGAAGCATTTCCCCCACTCCTGATCAAGACTGGGGGAAGCAAACCGCAGATTCCTCTGTTATTTTTTGCTCCAAGCACTGACACCACATCCCACGAGCGGCCGGTCCTCACCCTGAGTGTCTCCTGTGGACAGAAGTGTGAGGAATTAAACATAAAGAAATAAAGAATAAATAAAGAACTGCACTGAACCGTGGAAAGCGACCCACTCTGAGTGTTCTCCAGAATAGTGGTGGAAAAAATCCTGCGTAAGGCTTGCGTGGATTTTCAAGGTTCTCAACCACTCTACAACTACCTGAAAGGAGGCTGTAGGCAGGTGGGGCTTGGTCTCCTCTCCCGAGTGGCAAGTGATAGAACAAGAGCAAATAACCTCAAGATTTGCCAGGGGAGGTTTGTGTTGGATATCAGGAACAATTTCTTCACGGGAACAGTTGTCCAGCGTTGGAAGAAGCTGTCCAGGGAAGTGATTGACTCACTATCCCTGCAGGGATTTAGGGGATGTGTAGATGTGTTACTTGGACACAGGGTTTAGTGGTGGATTTGGCGGTGCTGGGCTAATGGTTGGACTTGATCTTAAAGGTCTTTTCCAACCCAAATGATTCCATGATTCAGGTTTTGTTTCTTTTTTATTTTCTTTTTGGCATGGATCCAAAGTGCAAGGAGGTAACAAAGAGGTCAAGATTCCGCCTCCTCATAGCAGAAAGTCATTAAGGTGGTGTTGCATGTGCAGATTTAAACCTGATGCCGTCTCACCGATTTTTGCCTGGAGGAAGCAATTCCTGGGATAAAGCACCCGCAGAACACCTCCTGAGTCTGTCTTGGCAATACAGGTGTTTCCAGGACTGGAGGAATGTGGGTTATGAGAAGGATCTACCTCACTGTGTTGGGGTTTGTGGTGTGAGGCTTTGGTCCTGGGGGGGCTGCAGGGGTAGTTTCCATGAGAAGGTGCCAGAATTCGCCCATGTGAAACCAAGAGAGAGGAGTGGGAATATGAGAGAAACAGCCCTGCAGGCAGCAAAGTCGGTGAGAAAGGAGGGGCAGGAGGTGTTCCAGGTGCCCATGGGGCAGCCCTTGCTGGGGCAACTGTGCCCCTGCAGCCCAGGGAGGTCCATGGGGGAGCAGAGATCCACCTGCAGCCCATGGAGGACCCCACACCGGAGCAGGGCGATGCCCAGAGGAAGCTGTGACCCCATGGGAAGCCAAAACTGGAGCAGATTCCTGGCAGGACCTGTGGAGAGAGGAGCTCACACTGGAACAGTTCTTCAGGCAGGGCTTGTGATCCCATGGGTTATCATCCTGGTCCTGAAGGACTGACCCCGTGGAAAGGACATGTGGAAAGGACTCATGATAGAGCAGTTCCTGCAGAAGTGCCTCCTTGGGTAGGACCCAGCACTGGAGTAGGAGAAGAGTTGGAAGAATCCTCCCCCAAAGGAGGAAGGAGCACAATGTGTGATGAACTGATTACAGCCCTCATTCCCTGTCTCGCTGGAGGGGAGGGGGAAGAGAAAATCTGGAGTGAAGTTGAGCCTGGGAAGAAGAGAGGGGTGAATGTGTTTTAAGATTTGTTTTTGTTTCTCGTTATCCTACACTGTGTTTTGATTGGTAATAAATCAGGAGAAGGAGAAGAGGTTTGGGAGAAAGGAGAAGGAGAAAGAAAAAGGAGAAAAGGGATTCTGTAACACATCCACTGCAAAACCTTCACAGCTTCCAGGACCCACAGTGTAAATAAAAGTCATTTTTTTCCTAGTTGTGGCCCTGAGCTCTAATAGTGTCAGGACATTTATTTAATACATATCAGCATTTAATGCATAAACCTCATACTTCTTCTTCTTGGGGAATCATAATATTTTAGTATTTACTTGATGCAATCAAAGATGTTTAATTTTTTATTAGGTACAAATGTACTTCATGTTCACTTTCCTTCTCATTTTCGGGATGTCTTCCTTAGCTTGGCTGTACAGATGCATTTTTGCTTTGCTTTCTGCTGATGTTTTTAAATTGTTTTTCTTGTCTGCTTGAGCTGCTGAATCCTCCATGAGTAGCTACATCATCTCGGGTTGATGTGTTGAAGCTTGAAATTGGAGTAGTTAAAACAACCTCCTGGTTACTATTTTCTTTTCTTTTTTAAAACAAGAAACAAAACCAGAACTGGCAGCGTGATGTGACATTGAATAAAAGCCCAGGGGCAGGGAACTGGAAGCCACATTCAACGTGACTTTCTCAGCCATTCTCCAAGAATTTCATTTTCAAAGTAATTATTTGGAAATTCTGGCCAAAGGTTTTGTCTGCATTGATTTTTTTTTAATTTATTTAATTTGCATTTTTTTGAGTTGTGGGGGTGATACGATGCTCTCTGGTAGATATTTATGGATTGAGATTTCAGGCCTTCGAGGGGGAGTTCATCTTCTGACAGTCCTCTTGCATTTGGCTTAAAATGAATATACAGAGGCTTAAAAAGTTAAGTATTTCCATGTCTTCACAATGTGATCGTCATACATCGTCCTGTTGCATTTTCCCTCTTTTCCATTAGGGAAATGAGGTACAGGGTGAGAAAACTGGTCTCCCACCTATAAATTTAAATAAACTTCACCTTCCCAAATTAGCACCTGAATTTCTGGGTAGTTTTTAACTTCATGGAACAACTCTGGACTCGTAGTGTTGCTCAGTGTTTCTTTCTCACGGTGTCACAGGGACTCCAAAAAGCAGGTGTGCGTTCCTTGGAGTAAAACTGGCAGTCCTTGGAGTGAAATTGCTGCTTCTTCAGCCCTTTGGAATGTTTGGGATATTTCATCTTTACTTTTGGGGTAGTTTGGGCGTTTTAAACATCTCCACACCGATGGATGATGTGTATCTGCAGGAGTGTCCCCATGTGGAAACACACTGAAGTCTGCAGTGTGCATTATTTTGGGAAGTTTAATGCAATAATTGAGGATTTGAAGGAGTTTCCAACCCTTGGTTTGGTCATCTCATGGTTCATCTGGGGCTTTGTTCAACACCTGAGTGCACACGGACTCAGGATCACTGGGCCAGTCTAAAAATCTGTTGAGACAAATTCAGTGTTTCTAAGGAAAGAATAGAAATAAAGAGGTAAAAAAATCCCAACCCTCCCCTCAAAAAAACCAACCAAAAAAGCCTGTCACCCATCCAAAAAAAATCCCTGTCACAAAACGTGTGGCCCAACCCTCTCAGCACATGCAATTGGGAATTTAGCCAAGCTGAAGCTGAAGCCATGTCCTGGCTGCTCATCTTCCCATGTGACCGACCTGGAGCATGTCAGCACCCGGAAAATCCAAGGAAAGCCTCCTGAAATGGGAGTCATCGCTGGATGTAAAGATGTAAAAATCTTATCCTGTGCTGCTCTTTTGCCAGTGCTTTAATGAGAGCTGGATCTTGTTGGTAACAAGGGAAAGTCCCAGGGGACGGGGGAGCTCCAGCTCATTTCTAGTGTTGTACAGACTCTATAAAGCAAGGGAAAGGAGGGTCCGGGGCAGTTGATTTAGGAGGAACTGCAGGAAGAGAAGAGTGGGAAAATCTCTAGCAATGAGCCCCTGTGCATCTGGATTAAACAGCATTTAATACCCTGGATTTGTGTCAACCTGAGAGGCTGATCCATGACTTTATTCACAGCTGTTCCAGGGCTGAACCCTCTCACATGAGTGTGAGAAGCAGTGGAAAATCTGGCCTTTGGATGTGGAGCTTGTCCTCAAGTGCCGGGAGACGCATCCTCAGGACTAACCTGAGCAGTGCATCAAGTGGGGTTCTCATTTTATTCCATTTTCCTGGTTTTTTTTCACTTGTTCCATCACTGACTTCCTGCTCCTCCAAGCACAGGTTGGGCATGTGGCTTTTTAACAGCTGAGGGAAATCTGGTTGAGGGATGCAGAGTATGTTATAAAAACTGAGGATATGAATCACAGCTCCTGTTTGAGTCTCTGTAATGCTTTGTCTCAGAGGAACATCTCGCTGACAGCAGGGGCTGTTTGAAGGCACTGTAATGTGTCGGGTGTACAAGCCCTGGGGTGCTTTTGGATATGACCAAAGTTTTGGGTAGAGCAGCTTCTGGGAAGCCTGTAAAAGCTGACATAGAGTAGGGCTAAACCATCTGTAAAGCTACCAGTTTAAACCTCCTTTAAATGATGTATCCTTTCTCTGTAATATGGCCATAATTAATGGCCTTAAGCTGAAAGAGGGTAGATTTATATTAGATATTAGGAAGAAATTCTTTACTATTAGGATGGGGACGTCCTGGCACAGGCTGTCCAGAGAAGCTGTAGATTCCCATCCCTGGAAGTGCTCAAGGCTGGATGGGGCTCAGAGTAACCTGGTCTAGTGGAAGGTGTCCCTGCCCACAGCAGGGGGGTTGGAGGATTGGAACTAAATGGTCCCTTCCAACCCAAACCATTTTCTGAGTCTATAATTCTACACTATAGCCCAGGCCAACCACACATCGCTCCTTGTCAGGAGATGATGAGGCTGTGGAGAAGCTTGGGATAGTTTCAGGGAGTTTAAAGTTGGGAAATGAAGAAATGAAGCTTAAAAAACCAAAAACACAAAACCACAGCACGAATAGCAATAGCAATTCCTGGCACTGACTCATTGCTTCTTGCAGTTGGGCTATCAGGAAGAAAGAGGAAGAAAAGGAGCATGTCTTGGGGATGAGAAGTCCCAAAAGTTTTCAGCCCATGGAGCAGTTGCACTCTGCTTGCTGCTTCCTCCCTTTTCACAAAGCCAGGAGCTGCTCACGTGCCTTCCTGCTCTGGAAGGTGATGGTTAAGTGATGTTGTGATTGTGGTTTCTCATTCAGTTGGGGTTCTGATATTCCCACTTGATAACTGAGCTTCCAGTTGCTAATAATTCCTACGAATGCTGTCTCAATCTTCCTTATCCTCCGTGTTGCAGAAGCAGCATCTTCACTGTCCTGAGGGGCCGATTTGCCAGTCCAGTGCAAGTTGCACAGTCAGACCCTGTGTAAAACTACAGCAAACCACCCTCCCTGGGCTACATTTCTGCAGCGAGGAGGAACCTGCACCCCCTTTCAAAGTGATCAGTGGCCTCCAGTATTAAAATATCTCTTCTGGTTTTGTCTCCACAGACACCCAGATTGATCCCAGTGAACTGCAGGAACTTTTTCAGGAGACTTCAGCCAACGTGTTCCGAATTAACTCCAATGGTGCGTATAATGAAAGGTTTCCCAGTCAGCTGTGTGCTGTCCTGCTGATGACTCCTGTGCCTGTACAGGGTGTGTGGCAGCTCCTCTTGTCACAGAGCAAATATTAATGCAGCCTTTCTGCTGCTGCATCTCCCGAGCAGCAGCACATGTCCAATACACAGTCCCTTATAAGATGTAAAAATATTCCACCATATGTTCCATTAAACAGGCACAGATATATCCCAATCCTTGCTGATACCACATCCTTTTCTATTTTTAATTGTGTCATCTGTTACAATGGGGAGTTAGAGTGCAGAAAGGTGGAACAAGCCAGGCTTATTTTCTAATATGCTGCAGCACTGTTGTGTTCAGAGCCTGTCTTGTGAGCTTGCAGAACATCCATCTCCCTTATAAAAACACCAAGACTCTTCTGTTATTCTTCACTCTGTAGACTGAGCAGAGATGCTACTCCTGCTCCTGGATCCCCAGACCCCAGAGATGCAGAGTGCTTCCCTCCTTCGGAGACAAGCTCTGGCTCATCAGTTTTGTTCGGATTAGGCTGGAGGAATTTATCTTGCAGACACATGTAAACTAACATTGCTGAATGGAAGTTGATGTCACGGTACCCCAGGTCTAAAACACACTAATGTCAGACAGGAATCAAAAGTTATTGGCGCTGATTTTACAGTAGACCTTGAAATTGCTTTGGAATCACCTGGACACCTTCTGTGTGTGTTCTGTCCTGTGTCTGTAGGGGCTGGGTGGCAGAAAGGCCTGGCCTTGGTGTAGGGAGAGGATTTTAGTGCCTCCTTGCCTGTGTAATGATCCCCCCGTGTGTCCCAGCCCTTGCAGCAAGGGATCCTTGCTAGAAGAAGGATGGGAAGCAAGTCTTCTAAAACAGAGTCAGGAAAATTCCAGCACCAATTTTTCCATGACTACAAGGGTTTTGTGACCCTTCTGTTGGTGACACACATCCCACGTAATCAAGGGATTATGGCCCCTGTGGGAGCTTGAACCTCCCAGCTGTGACCATGGGTATTTGGCTTGCAGGTGGGTGAACAACCACACCAGAACACGCAGAAATACCTGCATTAGCATCAATTTTGGTTGCTCCAGCACTAATAGTTTTAACTTGGCAATGGTAGCAATGAATGGCAGTAACTTCTGCTCCAAACTGAGGTCTCAGTCTGCAGTTTTGGAACCTGCTGGTGAGCCTGTGTGTGCTGTTACAGACACTAGCTATTATCCAAACCAGCCAGGTTAGGCCTGACTTGATATGTCTCTTCTGTAATGAAAAGTGCTGCTGTAGTGGAGTTTATCCCGACAAAGCCTCAAGATGAGTGGCACTTTTTTTTTTTTTTTTTTAAATGCCACAACCCAATTTATCTTTTCATTCTTTGTTACAATTGCATTAATCCATTCAATTAGGGTTTTAACAACTTCTCTTGGTCTTTGTTTCTCCTCTTGAGATGGTGATGATGTGTTTTCTGCTAAGAGTTGCCTTGAGTTGGGTGCTCTGTGAAGCAGGTAATGGCAATGCCCGTACTTAAAATGCTTAAAACTACTTTGCAAAAATGGAGACACAACTGTTTGAAGTCTGCAAACCAGACTTTAAAATCTGGGCCATCCAAATTTCTGTGTGAGACATCTCACAGGACTCAACCATGGTGTGTAAGTACCTCTCTAGGAAGAAAGACGTCAAATAAATAGCAGAGGACTCATTAATCTAAGGTTCTCACACAGGAGATCAGGAGATAGGAGTTAAACCTGGACAAATTCAATCTTTCTGTATGATGATAACTGGCCATTAGAGCTGCTTATGGAGGGGACCTGATGTATTTGGCTTTGCTTGGAACCTTTAAATCAAGATTTGAATGTCTTTTTATAAGATATACTTTAGACCAGCTGCAGTCTGGAGTCTTGATGTAGGAGTGATAGGACGAAGTTTTATGAGAGGAAATCAGATTGGATAATCAGAATTGCTCTCTCTGGCCTTTAAAATCTATGAATCTATGAATTTATAATGCTTTTTAAAGTGCTTTCAGGTTGAAGAAATGCCCATAAGATACTCCACTGTTGTTGCTCTGTTCACCACCCGTATTATTTTTTGTCTGATAAAGTCAGTTTCATTCAGTTTATGTGTGTGTTTTTTATAGTCTTTCCCCAAGAAGTGGATAGAGCTTTACAGGAGAGGGATGCTAAGATTTGGTAGAGCTAAGCCACTTTAAGAAACTTTTAGGGTTAGAAAATGGGGAAGAATGCCCACGATGCTTTCTGCCCTATACCAGGTGAGGGGTTTTACTCCTTCTGTGATGGGCATGGTGCATAAAATCCCATCTCAGCTCCTCTTTTCCTTCTTTTCCTGCCTTGCCCCGGTCTCTCTGGGGTTTTTCAGGTTCCCCCTTATGTCTGGAGATCAAACCATGCACCTGAAAGGTTCTTCCCCCTCCTGGGATGCTAAAGATCGTGGAATCATAGAATCATTAAGGTTGAAAAAGACCTCCAAGATCACCAAGTCCAACCTTTCAATGCCACCAAACCGTGTCAACCCATTTCCAAACACTTCCAGGGATTGTGACTCCACCCCTTCCCTGGACCAGGCTGTTCCAAGATGTCCCAAGCTGCCCATGTTATGCTTCTGTTGTTTAGATTCCAAAAATTCCAGGTTGTGGGCAATCTCAGCAATTTTTTTTCTGACTTTGGGGAATGACTATTTTTAATGAAACAAGAAGTCAACTTTGTACCTGGATTTTAAAGCACCATTGAATTTTATTGAGTAACACTGCACAGGTAATAAACACCATGTGCTTTGTCCCTCTTTGCTCTCCTTATTCTTTTTTTACGGAGTTCTGAGCCTGTGGGGTGATTTAAACCCTTTTTGGGCACTTCAGGACTGGCTTCCTGACCAAGGGGGATTTTTACAGCCCCGAGCTGATCGGGGCTGATCTCACACGTAAATGATTCCTGCTCCCTTTTTCTGCTGTGAAAATGGAAATCTTCCTCATGTGTTGAATAAAAATCCTAATCAGGACTGCTGGTTCTGTTTATGTGCTACTGGATCACTCTCCTGCCAGGTCACCAGCTTTATAGACATTTTTTAATGCCACCTCTTACAGAAATGTGAAGGGGTAGAGGGAGATTTTTCCTGTTCTTTGCATCTGCTTTCTTTCTCTAAATCTTTTAGGGTTGTCTGTGTTGACCATAGGGCAGGTTAATAGGTTCGTAGGGTCATAGAATGGTTTGGGTTGGAAGGGACCTTAAAGATCACCTAGTTCCAAACCCCCTGCCCTGGGCAGAGCCACCTTCCACTGGACCAAGTTGTTTGACAGTGCTTTGACTTTTGCGATTCTCATGGGTTATTTAATTTAGTTGATTTTTTTTTCCTATTAGGACACAAAAAGAAGCCAAAATACTGGCTGAAATTGTCTTATTTATGGCTCTTCTTTTCTGTGTTTTTTTATCAAGGTTTTGCATTTTGTTCAGTGTACAGCTTTTATCTGCCTCTCAATAAGTGTCTTATAAATAAGTAAAATAAATAACACTCCTAAATGAGGTTGCCTTGGTGCATCCTGTGTGATCAGTGGAGGATATAGTGAAGGAAACAGACCTATTCTGGCCAGATGGACAACCTGAGTGCTCTAATGAGTCTCTTCCCTCTCTAATTCCTGCTATTTGCTCATTAATGACTGCACATAACAGGTTGGTGCCATGCACAGTCCCATTACCTTGATCTTAAAGGCTGAGCTCAGGTATGATGGAGTCTCCCTTGTCATCTCACAATGCTTTCTTATCCCCCATTGATTTAAGGATTGAAACTCTCAGGTTCTGTAAATCAGTGCAGCTCCAACAGCAGTGATCCCTCGTGGATGTACCTCATCCTGCAGGACCAGCGTGTGCCTGTTAAAAATGAAGAGTACAAGGCTTTTAAAATAAGATACTTGTTTTAACAGTGGCTTCACAGCATCTCCTCAGCACAGCTTGATGTTTTGCTTCTCTGGCAGAGCTTCTGCTCCCGTGGTCAGAACTGGTAAATTGGGAGGGATTTTCTACATCCAGCACAGGAACTGCACAGATTTTGATAAAGTGATTCTTGGCCAAAGCAGGTTAGATTTAGCCCCAAATAGCTCAGCCTTAATCACAGAATCATAGAATGGCTTGGGTTTGAAAGGTTCTTTAAGATCATCTCGTTCAAACTCCCTGCCATGGACAAGAACACCTTTCACTAGACCAGGTTGCTGAAAGCCCTGTCCAACCTGGCCTTGGACACTTCCAGGGATGGGGCAGCCACAACTTCTCTGGGCAACTTGTTCCAATGCCTCACCACCCTCACAGTCAGGAATTTTTTCCTGAAACATAATCTAAACCTGCCCTTACCCTTTAAGCCATTATCCCTTGTCCTATCACTGCGGACCCTGCTAAAAAGACTCTCTCCATCTCTCTTGGAGCCCCTTTAAACACTGGAAGGGCCTCCGAGGTCTCCCTGGAGCCTTCTTTTCTGCAGGCTGAGCAACCCCAGCTCCCCGTGCCTGTCTCCATAGGGCAGGGGCTCCAGCCCTCTGAACATCTTCGTTGCCACCTCTGGACTTGCTCCAACAGGTCCCAGAGGTGGTCACAGTGTTCCAGGTGGGGTCTCATGGCAGGAGAGTGGAGGGGGGGAATCACCTCCCTTGATCCACTGACCACTCGTGTTGCAGCCCAGTCCATGGGTGGTTTTCCTGAGATTCAGGAGTTTTAGTCCCACTATTTTCCAAGTAAGAGCTACATCTAATGGTGACCTTTGACTGCTCCAAAGAGCCCATCTTGTCATTTTGGGATGACTGGCCTTTACGTAAGTGTATGAACACTATGTTCAAACTGGAATATTGGGTAAAATTATTGGATAGGGACTTAAACCTGAGTCATTTTCTCACCTGACTGACAAGTGCTTTCCTCATCTCTTGCATTTGTGTCTCAGATTCTTTTCCTTTTATGTAAGTTTTCCAAAATCCTTAACAAATCTGATAGCTCATGGATTTGCTGCGGTGGACAATGGTGTGTGTGTGTGTGAAGTTTTGAAAGGTGTTTTACAGTAGAAAATCTGCTTCCTACTTCAATCCTCTCCAAAGCAGGAGGTAGCAAAACTCACTTTGAATTATCCTGATTTTTGCAGGTCAGGTTGGGGAGGTTCATGGATGCTCCAGCTGCATTTTTTCCTTCTGGAGTTGCACACATGACATTAACAAGTTCTTACAAATTCAGTGTCCACACAAGACCTTTCTTTACCTTGACTTGCTGTCCATTCTCCAAGGACCACGCTCTGCTTTGTTCCCGAGGGTTGGTGGGCCCAGAGGTATTTTTAGTTGATGCAAAATTTTGTATTTGAAATGGAGCGCAAATAGATTGAATGGGAGATTGGGTTTTTGGGATTGCAGAGAGGGAAAGAGAAGAAATTATAATATCCGTGAGATCTCTGCAGGATCAGATCTGTTCTTCCACAGAAGCAAATGGTTATTAGTGAAAAATTCCTATTTATTCTTTAAAACATAGTGCTTCCTGCAAAGAAGAATAATTATTAGCTCAGTTCTAGACAATTCCTTGAGGCTTTATCTTACTGAATCTCCAAACTCTGCACTAAAATCTGTTACGGAGATCTTAGATTTGGGGTAGAAATATATGGTTGTGTTCAAGGTTTGTTTGAATATTCATGTTGTCCAGGCACATTAGTTACTTTTTTATGCTATTTAGCGACTTTTGGTGTCAAGCCAGTGGAGCCCAAAAAAGAAAAGAGAGGATTTTGTCTGTCAGTGGAAATATAATTAAGTGACTTGTTCGAAGTTACAGGCCAAGTCCAAGCCTGCAGAGTCATTAAAACAGAGGATTTCTTAAATTTCTGCAGAAATAATTGAGCCATGTTTCTAATCTGCACTTCTTTCCTTCCTTAAATATTGAGGCGTGACTGATAACGGGTGATGAGTTTTTACAACTGGGAGCGTCCTGAGAAAAATCCCCCGTGTAAATATCAAGAATGTAATTTATTTAACATGTTTCATTGTGGGAAATCTTCAAATGCCACACTTGCTGTGCTAAGTCCAAAAGTAGTGACCTGTTTTTAATCTGAAAGTGAATTTGAGACAGTGAAATTCAAGGGTGTAAAAAGAAAACTGTGCTCCTGGTTTTCTGTTACTTTTATACACACACACACACACACATATATATATAAATATATATATTTCTTAAATATAAAGTCACTAAAAGCAAAGCAAACCATATTTCCACCTTCCTGATGTCCTTAGAGTAGAGCATCCTCCTCTCCTGATGGAAAAGCCCAAGTATTTCTCCAACACAGGAGATGATCACAGTGGAGGGCTTCATTTTAGAATATAAATAGAAAAGAAAATAGAAATAGAAAAGAAAATAGAAATAGAAAAGAAAATAGAAATAGGAAAGATTTTGAGTGTTAAGGTCTTGAACAAGAATGAGGAAGATATTGGAGTGAACATTGATGTTCTGCCTCTTAATTTTTATTCAGAGCAATAAATAGTTATTATGCAATTTCTTGCCTCTTCTCTGGGGGCACTTTTCCAGCTGGAGATGCTCCATGCACAGCTCTGTGCCATCCCAAGGCTGGAAGAGTCAGAGTTCTGTGCCATGTCTGTGGGATGGAGGATTTCTTGCTGTTACAAAGGGTTGTATTCCATCATATCATGGCACAGATTCACAAATTCACCATTTATGCTTCCAAGGAACTCGGTTTATCCATTCTGGGATAATGGCTGTTGTCAGATATTGTCCCCTTTGTCTCGTGCGTTACTTATCAAATACTTCATTGCATTTTTAAAAAAAAACAAAATAAAATTAACACACAAACAACTGAACTAAAATCTAGTATTTTTTCCCCCGGGAAAGTGTCCTGCTTCCTTATCTTTTCTTTCTCTGCTGTTGACAGTGACCTCTCTGGAAAGAAGTCTTCGATCTCTGGGGACCTCAAACGATACTCAAGAGCTTCAGGATGGACTGTGAGTTTATTTTAAATTGCTGCAGGTCTTTCTTTGTCCCAGCCTTTTCATTTTTTCCCTCATCTATCCTCACCTTTCCTTCAGCCCTTTTATTATATCTGGACATTTTTTTGTCAGGCTCACTTCTTTTTTTTTTTTTTTCTTTTTTTTAAATTTTATTTTATTTTATTTTTTATTTCCGTTGGTGATTAATGGTGGTAGGATGTGTATTGATCCTATAAAGCTTTGCTTGTGCTGGTTTCAGGTGGCAGAGAATGGTGCTAGATAAAGAAAAAGATGACCCACAGTGAAAGGGCTGTCTGTGGGTCTCTATGTTGTTATTTTTTGTTGGTTGTTGTCTTTTTTTTTGTTGTTGTTGCGGGCTTTTTATTTGTTTTGAAAGTGAAGCCAGAGTTGGATGCTGTGGTGGTTTTGGCTGGGATGGAGTTGATTTTCCTCGCAGTGGTGAGTAGGAGGCTGTTTTGGATTGGGGATAAAAGAGGTGTGGATAACCCAGGGATGTTCTGGTTGTTGAAGGGCAGTGATTACACGGAGTCAAGGCCTTTCCTGCTCCTCACCCCACCCCACCGGTGAGTGGGGAGTCAGTGAGTGGCTCTGTGGGGTTTAGTTGCCAGCTGGAGTTAAACCACAACTCATATTTGTGTAGCTTTTCCTTTTCTTTTACCCCTCTTCCACTTTGCCAAAGCCCATGAACGAACCCAAGAGGAAAACGGACTTTTGACAAGGGCGTGTAATGATGGCACAAAGGGATGTGACTTTAAACTGAAAGACTGTGGGTTTAGATTGGATATTAGGAAGAAATGTTTCCCTGGGATGGTGGTGAGGCCCTGGCACAGGTTGCCCAGAGAAGCTGTGGCTACCCCATCCCTGGAAGTGTCTGAGGACAGGTTGGATGGGGCTTGGAAGAACCTGGGATAGTGGGAGGTGTCCCTGCCCATGGCAGGGGGTTGGAACTGGATGATCTTTAAGGTCCCTTCCAGCCGAAATCATTCTATGACTCCATGAAAAGAAAAACAACCAAAAAAAAACACAAAGAGGAAGGAAGAGTATATTTTATCAGTGGGAAAGTGTGTTGTGGGGTTGAAAGCTGCATCACAGCATCACGACACTGACAAAAATGAAACCTCAGTTGCAGTTGCTGTTCAGCTCCAGTTCATTAAACCCCCTCTCCCAGAGCTGTGTACACACAAACACGCACAGTTGGCTTTCATTGCACGTGTGCTAATTAGAGAGTTAAAATGGCTCTTCCAAACGTAGCCCAATTTATTAAAGATGCCTCCCTTCATGCAGCTTGCAGGCAAAATCAAGTGTTTAGGATGTGGCTCTGATTTCCTATATATAACTGAAGTTCCTGCTGAGATTTGGCTGTGAAGAAAGGGGAGTTTGGGGTTGATTTCTTTACATTGCCTTTTTATACAACTGTAATTTGCCTGATGGACCTGATTGACCTCCTCTGTGCCATATAAACTCTCAGACTGGTTTTCAGTGTCTCGCCTTCTCTCTCCATTGGTTTCCTCAGGGCATCAGATCTGCCCTAATTCACATCTAGTCTGGTTTTGCAAACAAGAGGATTAAAAATAGTAATAGTAATAATAGTCAGAAGATTTGAAAGTAAATTTAGGAGGTTGGAGAGGATGTAGGAGTACAGAGTCAGTCTGTGGAGATCGGTGTAATCAGGAAAGATGTTTACATGGACAAAATTATTTGCAGCACAAACCACCTTAATCACTGGAGATCCTTAGCCCAGGAAAGCCTTGTATCACACAGCCATTATGTTTGCTCTCCTAAATTACTCTTTTTTTTTAATTTAAGAATCAATTCCTTGACTCTTCAGAGCACTCCAAAACCATGGCTAGATAATTTCCTTCTTTCCTGAGCAGTTACATAAATAGGTACTAATAAGGCACTAATGGCAGTAATTATTTTTGATCTCAGAATTATCATTAATTGTCCAGGTAGCTGAGTGCAGCTTATTTTTATTTTAACCATGCTTGCCTACCCCTCTTATCAGCCCCAGAATTCCTCCAGCTGCCTCCTGCTTCATCCCTTCTCCGTGTTCTCCAGCAGGTCTCTCCTGGCTCTTCCCATTTGGTTTGTTGTATCTCCAGAACAAACAGTTCCGGGGTGCTCTGCTGAGGAGGACCAGCAGCTCTTTTCCCCTCAATCCTTTCCTAAAACTGAGGTGTCCTTCCATTGCCCCCTTTTCCAGGCAAACAGCCTTGAGTGCTCTACAGGAATCTCTTGTTTCTCCTGAGAGCTGCACCAGCAGAAAGCAGCACCCCATGAATCACAGATAGCTGACAGTGCTGATATATCTCTGTTCAGTGGGGTCAGCTCTTCAGGTGAGACCTTTGGGGCAGCGTTTTCTGCTTCTCCAGCTGCAAATCATGGCTTAATCTTCCTCCTTTGCCACTCGACCCCTTTCCTTCAGAGGTTGATGCATGTTTCTCCTTGAACACCCTCTAACTTGGGAGATGGGAGCAGGGAGTGAACAGTTGGTAGGTTTACAGCCTTGGCTATTAGGGAAACGATGATGCTTGTGGGTATCTAAGTAGTAAAATTGCCACACTTCCTACTTTCTTATTAAGTGACTCTGCCTAAAATGAGGCTGTTATGCAGATGAGGGGAGGCAGAGTGTTTGGGAATAGGGATTAATGGTGATCCTGCCACCCAGGACATTCAGCTGCTGTGGTTTGCATTCTGCATGTTTGCTTACCTGGCTGCAGGGTCCTACTAAAACACAATAAAAACAATGTTACCTGATTCCTTTTCAAATTCACCCAGACTTTCTGCCTCTTAAGCGCAGGGCTCACAAAGGCATCAGATGAGGGCAGGTTTCTGACTGTCAAACTGGGCTATTCCCTTCTCTGAAATGGTTTCTCTCCTTTTGAGAGCTGAGTCATTCAGAATAAGGGTTGCACCTGTGGCGAGTGAATTTGGGAGAGTTCATCCCCAGTGGCATGCCAGCTCCAGCCAGAGAGACAGACTCGGCTGCTGAGGTGAGCAGGGTGTATATGAGACCCAGCTGTGGATGATCTTGGGCTAAGTCCTTCCCAGAGGCAGCTCAGATACCTGTGTGCCCCGTGCTCGGGGCTGGGTGTCCTGGCAAGTGAAACATAAGTGTCCATAAAATGCAGTTGGCTGAATGCAACTGAGCCTGGATTAACTGGGGAGAGAATGGGAGCAAAAGGAAAGAAGGTGTGTGGAGCTGAGATGAGGAGCTAAGGCCAGGAGGCAACGCCAGCAGCTTCCTCCAGTGGTGCTTGGCTACAAACAGCTTGTTAAGGACTCATATGTTGCTGGAAAAATCAACTGGTTTGTTTTCTCTGACCTTGGGTTTAATAATTCAAGATCCCAAAGTGTTTATCTGCCTCCTTAGCCAGAGGGTGTGGGATGAGGGGTGTCTCCGAGATTAGGCACTGAAGGTAACTGGCTTTTAATTTAGGCAAATCCAATTAACCGCCCAGGTCGAGCACTGACAGTGGAAACCAGTCTCTTTTCTTGTGAGTGATATGCCTGGTTAATCTCCCAACATCCTCCACAAAATGACTGGAAATGAAAGCATCCCTGTAACGTGGGCAATTCTCTGTGAGAAGTGTGATAGAAGAATCAGAAAAAAGAAACCCAAAAGCTTTCATTTTTTCATGATATCTTATTGTGCCCTCAAGAGAAGTGGCCGTGCAGGCTGCAAGTAGCACTTGTTGGCTACCTGGAAGCTGTGAGACCGAGCTTTAAGTGGCATGAAGGGGCCTTGGTGTCCTTTCCATGGTTGGCCATGGCAGCAATCCATGCTCTCCAAACCAGGCTTCCTGCATCGCTCACCTCAGTGAGGAGTTTGGTTCCTTCCTGGACGTTTGACCTGCAAGGTCAAGAGCAGTAGAGCAGTGACTATGTCATACCTTAATACCCCTGTTCAGGTGTGTCTGGGACGTAGCCCAGGAGTCTTCACTCTGTGGCACCTTTGGATGCTTTACAAGTCACCAGAAGAAGCATTTCCCTGTTTAAGGAGGAGTTATAAGAAGGATATTTTGGGGGCTTTTAGCACTGATGAGATTTACTAAAAAATGTGTTGATTTCTCTTGATTTGAGAAAAAAGCTTTCACCTCCCTTCTCCCATTGGCATTAATTTTTTTAAAAAGTGAACATTATTGAAATACGTGGCATTTTTTTCCTGCACCTGAGAGAGCCTCAGCTCTACATCTGTACAGTGTGAGAAAATAAAGCTGCTTTTCTCATTGAATTGGTGCACAGTCCTGGTTAAGATGGTGCATGGAAAAGAATTCCTATGGCCACAAAGGAGTTTCAAAGTATTTTCCACATAGGAAAGCTCAGTTTGAGACCTGAGCTGCTTTTCAGGGTGAGACAAGTTCAACTGTTCCGGAAGAGACTGAAAGTTCAGCTTTTGTGTTGCTGCTCTTACCTGTGTTTTGGACAAAAATTAACCTCGCAAGGTACTTATTTTCCCTGGGCATGCAAGGTCTGCTAAAATGAATGTATGGATTGCTGTATTCTTTGCTGGAATTAAAAGGAATTCCATCTTCCTCACCCTTTCCCAAGGAAATTTGCCACACCACCTGATAAGTTTTTGAGTGATGAGTAAAAGCACTTCACAAGGTTATTATGCCACCACATTACCCTAAAATCAATGGATACTTATGGTGAAGTATTGTCAGTTTGGGACGCTTTTGGGGAGAAAAGCATCCCTGGACAAGCTTGAAGCCACTATGAACAGCAAGAGTCAATTAAACTGTGGCAACGAGCTCTTCAGTGCTCTCAGGCTCAGTCTGAGGAGCTTTGCTGGATTTGTAGAAGCACTTCTGAAATGCTGACATTCGGGGTATAATCAGTAATTTTAAGGTGGACTGGACTGAGCTGTGAGGTTTTTGTGACACAGGTTGTTCACACCTTCTTATGGATACGACACCTAAAGTAGGTGCCTCCGTCATCTCGGTCTGGGGTGTCTGCCGGGATTCAGCTCATCCTGATAAGGCCACAGAATCATGGAATGGTTTGGGTTGGAAGGGACCTTAAAGACTATGTCGTTCCAACCCTGCCCTGCCAGGGACAGGGACACCTTCCACTAGCCCAGGTTGTCCCAAGCCCCCTCCAACCTGGCCTGGAACACTTCCAGGGGTGGGACAGCCACAAGTTCTCTGGGCAACCTGTGCCAGTGAAAGAATTTCTTCTTATATCTAAGCTAAACCTCAGTGTGAATCCATTCCCCCTTGTCCTGCCACTCCAGGCCCTTGTCCCCAGTCCCTCTCCAGCTCTCCTGGAGCCCCTTTAGGCCCTGGAAGGGGCTCTCAGGTCTCCCTGGAGCCTTCTCTTCTCCAGGTGAGCACCTCGAGCTCTCAGCCTCTCTCCATAGCAGAGGTTCTCCATCCCTCTGAGTATCTTCGTGTCCTCCTCTGGACTCACTCCAACAGCTCCACGCCCTTCTGGGGTTGGGGTTCCCAGAACTGGACACTGCTCCAGGTGGGGTCTCACAAGGGCAGAGCTGAGGGGAAGAACCCTCTCCCTCATCTTGCTGGCCACGCTTCTCTTGATGAATCCCAGGATATGTTTGGCTTTCTGGGCTGCAGGATTGGTGACTCCTGAGGCTATTGAGATGCCCCAGGGGGTGTGAGATGTGTGGGGCTGGCAGTTTTGATACAGGACTTGTTGTCCTTTCACTTCTGAGATGTCAGTTTTAGGTGTGGTGGCACACCAGGACATCTGAAGTGACACCTGAATCACCCCTGAATCAAATGAGGGCGTTTCCCTTCAGGGTGAATGATTAAGACAACTCAGTTCCTTCCCACCTAACTCATATCACCGGAAGAAATGCAGTAACCCTTCCTTGGCTTTTTGGGGAGAATTGTGGAATCATTTGTGCCTTAGCTGGACCAAAGTGATCTTTGCACATTCCCAGTTCCTCTGTGTGCTCCAGGGAGGATGAATGGTTATTCTTATGCCTTGGAGCCTCACCAGCCTGCTGCAGAGGTGGATGAATCCATGCCCCTCAGCTGTTCTGAATAGACATGAAACAATAAAGGCTTTTTTTTCTCAGTTAATTTTATCATTTTTGTGTATTGTTTCCTTTTTCATTCCCTATTTTACCATAATGTTTGATAAGTTGGAGGTGTAGCTTAAACATTTTTTTTTTTTTAAAGCTTCTGTTAAAAAGGTTTTAATTCCTCTGGAATGCAGATTCATTTAGAGCTGAAAGATATTTTAAAGTCATAATTTACTGAAAGAAGATTTGTTCAAGCAAATCAGACAGAAGGTTTTAAGTGTCAGCATGTTTAATTAAGGGTAGGATTTAATAATATTTTATATGTTTTTGTTATACTGCTTGTATAAGCTTAAAAAAAAAAAGGAAATGATTTCCATAAATATTTTGAAACGTCGTTTTGATTCCGCTAATATGTTAAACCCTTCAAAGTAATGCCTTCCTTGTTCAACTCAAAGCAGTCGGATTAACTTTATCTATCCTCCATTTATCGCTGCTCCCATCAATTCCTGACAGGAAAAACCTTCTAGGTTTGGCAGGAAAAATGGGTTGCCAGATTGCAACATTTGCATTTAACTGTATAATACACTCGCTGCATTAATAACTGTATTTATGTGACAGATCTCACCCTTAAGAATCCCAGAGCTCCAGATATGTGACGTCCCTGTGATAAATGACAAAAGCTGGGGATGAACTGCAGAACTCTCCAATGATGATAAATTCATCTGCTTCTGACCGCCTTCCCTGTTTAGAGAGGTCCTTGGAGTACCCCCTCACATGCCTGAACGGCTTCTAATGGTCACTACAAATCAACCTGTCAGAGAAGTTTTTCTTTTCAATGTTTTCCTCCCCGATTGTCCTTGCCAGAGGTCCGAGGTGGCCAAAGCAACAGTGTCTTCCCATGTCAAAGTAGCCTTAGGACGTAAGGCTGTGAGTTTTAAACCCTGTAGTGATGGAGCAGTGGCAAGTGATGGATGCTCCAGGAGGTGCAAGGAAAGACCAGCTCACTCTTCTTGAAGGTCTTTTACTGCCACTGCTGCTTCTGTAATTTTTTCATGCTTTCATGTCTCAACTCACGGTTTATGTTCTCTCCTCAGTGGAATGGTGGGTCATAAAATCACAAAGTGGGTCAGGTTGGAAGGGACCACAGTGGGTCATCTGGTCTAACCTCCCTGCTCCATCAGGGTCATCCCAAAGCACATGGCACAGGGTTGTGTCCTGATGGTTCTGGAATTTCTCCACGGAGGGAGACTCCATAATATCCCTGGGCAACCTGTTCCAGTGCTGGCTCACTACCCAGCAAAGAAGTTCTTCCTCATGTCCAGGTGGAACTTCCTGGGCATCAGTTCCTGCCCGTTCCTCCTGTCCCATTGCTGGGCCCCCCCTGAGCAGAGCCTGGTCCATCCTCTGCCCCCTCCCTGCAGGCACGGACAGACATGAGGGAGTTCTTCTCTCAGTGTCTCTCCTCGAGGCTGAACAGCCCCAGCTCCCTCAGCCTTTCCTTGTCCCAGAGATGCTCCAGTCCCTCCAGCATCTTTGTAGCCTCCACTGGACCTGCTCCAGGAGCTCCATGTCTCTCTTGTCCTGAGGAGCCCAGCACTGGACACAGCACTCCAGATGTGCCTCACTAGGGCTGAGTGGAGGGGCAGGATCACCCCCCTCAACTTGATGGTGATGCTCTTCCCAAAGCACCCCAGATACCATTGGCCTTCGTGGCCACAAGGACACTGCTGGCTATGGGCAGCTTGTTGTCCACCAGGACCCCCAGGTCCTTCTCCATGGAGTTCTTCAGAGTCTAGGAAAAAGGAGTCCACTCATTGCTGGTATCTCTGCAGATGAAAACCTTGTTGCTCGGGAGCCCAAACCTTCCCACAAATCCTTGTTCCCACCTCTAGTTTGCAGATTTGCCCATCGGTTTCAGGTGCAGCTGGTTGAACACCATGGCTGTAACATCTCCAGGGGATGTGAGGACCAGGAGAAGTTGTTAGCACAGTGTGAGCCTGGGTCCTTGCACATTCCCTCCGAGCATCTGCAGTAATGTCCCATGGTCTTTATGCCATTCAAAGCAGAGACCTGGGTAAACAGAGAGAAGTATTTTGATTTCTGCCAATGATTAGATACTGTAAAAATAAGCCTTCTCCTCACCCTATGGCCCCCTTTGGTGCCCCAAGTGAAGCCTGGATGCTCCTGTGGCATCCCACGTTCAAGGGAGAGGGAGCACCCAAGATTTGTAGATGCTCGTGGTCCAAAGGAACAACGATAGTCAGAGGATCCACAAAAGCTTATGAAGTTTTATTAGGAAATCATACACTTGGCATGGAAATTGGTGTAAGTTAGTCCGTGACCTCCTGGTGTGAGCATATGGCAGTGGGATTTATGTTAAAGGATAAAAGGGAAGAGAAAGAGATGGATTAAAGAGGGGGAAGGAGGGAAGGAAAGAAGGAAGGAAGGAAAGAAGGAAGGAAGGATTTGTAGTATGAAAATTTTCCACTCCCAGAAGTGTAGCTGGATATTCCTGTGTGTAAAAATACTACCGTGTTTGTTTTTTTCATAAATTTATTCTTAGATATTTGTCTGGGAAATGCTGATTTCACACTGATGTTGTTCTATTTTTTTGTTTGTTTTATGGGTGACAGAAGGAGGAATAAATAAATAGAATAAAATGTTCCTTCTCTTTTCATCTCTTAGGCCACCATGATGTTTTTTTCTGATTTTTTACAAGCTTTTCTGAGATTAATCATTGAAAAATAGAAAAATATGCAATTTTCCCTTTTTAATGTTACCAAAATAGTAGCTTCTTAGTTTAGAGTTAATTTCTTTTGCCATTTTCCTGCATTAGAAATGAAATGTGGTATTTGATTAGGTTAAAAAGTAGAGTCCAACCTCAGAGAAGAGTAGGAGGATCCGCCGAGCCGTTGCTCGCTGGACAAGTCACTCTGCATTTTTTTTCGCTGAAGTGCTCTAATGGATGATTCCTTTCACACCACTCCCCATGAGGAATAAACCCTCTGAGCAGACACCCTTCCACTGCAGGGGGCACAGCAGGGGTTAAGCAAATCTTTAGACTGTTTGTGTGGACATTGGGAGTTTTAATTGAGTACGGAGACGGTTTTTGGCAAGTAACACTTTAACACTTCCAGAGAGCAGGAATGGGAGATCGGAGGGAAATCTCCTGGGGGATTGTGTTTAAACCCCTTTTCCTGCCTTGTTTGAAGTGAAACTAGTAAAGAAGATGAGGATGCTCTTTGAGAAAATAGCTTGGAGGAATAGAAGTGAATAACGCCAGGTGAAAATTTAAAATAAAGATAATAGGAAATAGAGAGAAGAGAAAGAGGAGAGGAGAGGAGAAGAGGGAAGAGAAGAGAAGAGAAGAGAAGAGAAAAGAAAAGAAAAGAAAAGAAAAGAAAAGAAAAGAAAAGAAAAGAAAAGAAAAGAAAAGAACTTGAATACAATATTGATTGGTTGTTACTGATATCACAGCTTTTCAGAATTTAGCATGAGAATTAACAGATCTATTCCAGAAAATGATGATGATAAGCCATGAGTCCACAACCTCCTCTTGAATAACAAAGCTGAAGGTCAAGTGTTTGACAAACGTGTTTTATTTTGAAATAATTTAAACCTCAAGGGTTTACCAGGACATTTTCTATTGCTGTCTGCTTATATTCTCTCTTTGTTCAGAAAACACAGATGCAATTTGTAGACAGAAACTTTCCCTGTTCTCATCCTGTGATCTTCATGCATCCAGTCTTGCAGAATAATGAACAAGTAATGTCATGCCTCCTTCCTAGATTGCAGTGTCACAAAACGGGAATTTTATTTCTGGATTTAAGATAATGAAGTTCCTCGATACACTCCTTAGGGGTTAAACTAACCGAGGAGGAATTTTCATCCTCCTTTGAAAGTTATTTAATTGATCTTGATAAAGTAAATAAGTCCAGAAGGTTAAGATGGCACACGTGACTCCCTGTGCTTTGCCACAGTAAACAGCTCCATAAAGGGGAAGGAAAGTTGAGTTGTGAGTACCACAAATGCTCTGCCACTTTGGTCCCATGGCAACAATCATGTTATGAAAGGGGCAGACAAAGCAAACTTGTTAAAACGTTCGAAAGGTACAGCCTCGAATCAGTGGTTTGTTTCAGCTGTATTGCTCCTTTTCTTTCTCTTAAGCTGCAGGAAACAGTAACCCTGTGTGCCAAAGTCTTGTCTAAGACCCTTTTAGGTGGTGTTAAAAATGATAATATCACCCATTTTGGTTTAAAAAATGGAGAAATCTGTCGCCTTGAGAGGAGGTGATTGTGGCTGGAGTCCAGTCTTGCTTCTTGGAGGCAAAACCTGGGCTGGGAGAGAAACACAAACATAGCAGCACAGGAAGGAGCAGCAGCTTTTGTTTCTGGTGCTGACTCCCAGGAGATACAAACTGAAAAATCCTGGTTATGGCCAAAAATAACATGTAGCTGTTCTGTGCTGTCTAAGCCTGTAAGACCCTTGATTCAAAATGGTACTTTTAGAGGCATTTTTGAACATGGCTTTATGCAGGACCTCAGAGGAGACTCATTGAGATGACTGAGCAAAGGTATAAAATGAAAGGGGGGGTTACAGGTTGTTTTCAGTTCGATCAACAAAAACTTTGCTGCCTGTGGCAGGAGCGGGGAGGTAAATTAGGGTCACTCATTGAGGTGAACCTGTCCCTGGTGGAAGGAAGGAGGTGAGAGCAGGATAAGAGCCTTGCACTGCAGCTGCAGGTACAGATGGAGATTCCTCATCTCAAATCCTGTGCTTAGTTTTGGACCTCTCTCTGCAGGAAAGACATTGAAGGGCTGGAGCATGTCCAGAGAAGGGCAACAAAGCTGGGAAAGGGTCTGGAGCACAAGACTGGTGAGGAGCAGCTGAGGGAGCTGAGGATGCTCAGCCTGGAGAAAAGGAGGCTCAGGGGGGACCTTGTTGCTCTCCACAACTCCCTGAAAGGAGGGTGTAACCAGGTTGGGATTTCTTCTCCCAAAAAGCAAGCAATAGGACAAGAGGAAGCAGCCTCAAGCTGTGCCAGGGGAGGTTTTGACTGGATATTAGGAAAAATTGTGGGTGGTCAAGCATTGGAACAGGCTGCCCAGGGCAGTGGTTGAGTCCCCATGCCTGGAGGGATTTAAAAGACAAGTAGATGTGGCATTTGAGAAGATGGTTTAGTGGTGGGCTTGCCAGTGCTGGGTTAACAGTTGGACTTGGTCGTCTTAAGGATCTCTTCCAACCCACATAATCCTGTGCTCCTAAGACAGTGCAAACTCAGCTAAACCAGGAGAGGCTGGAGTTGCACTGGCAGAGAGCAGGGCTGATTGGTGTTAAAATGATTGTCTGTGGATGGACTCCCAAGGACTGAAAGAGATTTGTGAAATCAATACTCGAAGAGCTTCACTTACGTGCAGGATTGCAGCGTTTTTCCCCCCGTGCAGCTCTCCGTGCTCTCAGCTCCTTGCAGTGTAATTACCCAGCAGCAGAGCCTGGTGCCTGACATTTTATTTTGGTGTGTTTGTGGCACTGCACATGATTGCAGTTGTGCTATTATACAGCAAGGTTCGAGATAAAATCATCTCAGATGGTTCAGTTGGTGCTGATGGATCATTTCCCTGTACAGACCATTTAACTGTCCGAGGGAGCAGATTGCAAATGGGATTTAGTGTGGGTTGGTATTAACTGCTGAGACGTCGGAGAAGGTGGGCAAAACAGCTGAGTTATTTGCCAAAAAGCAGGTTACAGCAGCAAGTTGACAGGAGATTTCGATTATAATGTTGATAAAGCTCCTCAGTCTCTCCTGCTTGATTTGTGGCTGGAGTTAGAAGGAAAATCCAGCTTTGTCTCATTGTCTGAAGAACAGAAATGAAAGGAAGTAAGATTATTGAATTGCTGAGCATGGAAAATTCCCCCAAGCCCTGTAGAATAATGTGTTTTAGTGATGCTGTACAGGTTGTAAAGGTCAGTTTGCACTTCAATTACAAATCTAGGTTTAAAGGTTGTAAAGGACAGAGGAAAAATAGTGATTTCTTTTTTTTTTTTTCTTTTGTAATTACCTCTGAGAGTGCTGATAATGTTTCAGACTCATTTGTAAAAAGATTTCACAGCTCTATAGCAACAGGCATTTTAAAAGCCTTGGTGGAAGTGCTGAAAATCTAGGTCCTAGTTTTATTTCTTCATTTTACAGATGGACAAAGTAAGCCTTTTAAATTTTTAAGGTTTTACAGTGAATTAATGACCGAGTTGGGAAGGAGTCTATCAAGAAAGGTTCAGTCAAATACCAAACCAAATTTAAATAAAAAGAAGCCACACTTTTAAAATTATTTTTACTTCTTTCCTTATCCTTTTCTAGCAGAATTCGAGTTGTTTATCATCTCTATTGGATGTGATTTCACACAGCGCTGCGAGAGCAGGGTCTTTGCATCCTGGGTAAATCTACAGATGACTGAGCTGACAAGAGAGAAGTTTTCCCACAGTGAGCAAATGACCAAAAAACCAGAATAACCTTTTTTTTTCCCCTGCATAGATTTGATTGGAATAGGGTAAGAAATGTTAGTTTTAAGTAGGTGAGCCGATGCATTTTACCCAGGCAAAGGGTTCTTTGCCATCCCATGGCTCCATCTGTATCTCTTTTCCTTGGCTCTGCCTGAGTGACCACACTGCTAACAAGCCATAAAAAGAGAAAGCAGGGCCACAGGGTAAAGGTTACTGCATTACAGGACCAGACCATGCTAATTATAGCACTGAAAAGTGACTTTTAAGTGGATTCACCTAAATTACTACATTTCTCAGGCTGGTAGAGGGAGGTGGTTTTTTTCCTCTCTCACCAGCCAGGGGAAGCTCCCTATATTTTATGTGTCTCTTCGTTCAACCAATTATGCCTGTGAGATGGACAATTAAAAAAGCATCTGTTTCTATGGCAAGAGCGTTTTATGAGCCATGGAGGTTTCCTACATGGGGAAGGAAGATGAGGAATGGAAAATGTGGCCATAAGGAAACAAAAAAAAAAAGGAAAAGAAGAAATCCTGGAAAACGCTCTTCTCAAAGCTGTGGGCTGTGTGTGCACCTCCTGAGCTGCCTGGCTTTACCCAGACAGCAAAATGTTGGACAAATGGATTGGCAACAGGATGGATGGGAAGCTCTCTTTGTGGTTGGCTGCTGGTGCTCTTGGGATGAGCAGTTGGATAGAGGCAATGGAGATGCTTCTGGGTGTCAGACGGGGCACGTGCCACCCAACACAGTTCCTGTAACAGGTACATGGCACCTGAGAAGAGGCAGGATGGTTCTCAGGAAACAAGGGATGGATGGATGTTTTGGGTAGAGCTGGTGGACTTCAGGGCGATGGCTTTTCCCTGTCCTGCCTTGTAGGAAATGCCACCTGGCTGATTGCTAGTGAAGGAGAGAGAAAGGAAAGGATGTGGGGCAATATTTGTTGTGTATCCTGGGCTGCATCCAAAGCAGGTGGGCAGCAGGTGAGGGAGATGACTCTGCTCTGGTGAGACCCCAGCTGCAGAGCTGCCTCCAGCTCCGGGATCCCCAGCACAGGAATGACATGGACCTGTTGGAGCAAGTCCAGAGGAGGGTCAGATTAAAGGGGTGGAGCAGCTGAAAGGCTGAGAGAATTAGGATTGTTCAGCCTGGAGAAGAAAAAGCTTCAGGGTGACCTAATTGCAGCCTTCCAGGACCTGAAGGGAGCTACAAGAAAGATGGAGAGAGATTATTTACAAGAGCCTGGAATGACAGGAGCCTGGAATGAAGGGTGAATATCTTCCAGCTGAAAGAGAAGAAGTTTAGATTACATATTAGGAAAAGATTCTTTCCCGTGAGAGTGGTGAGCCCCTGGACCAGGTTGCCCAGAGAAGCTGTGGATGCCCCATCCTGGGAAGTCTTTAGGTCCAGGTTGGATCGGGCTTGGAGCAGCCTGCTCTAGTGGAAGGTTTCCCTGCCCATGGCAGGGAGGTTAGAACTAGATGATCTTCAAAGTCCCGTCTAATCCAGGCATTTCTGTGATTCCATGTATTTTCACATATCCAGGATATTTTGCTGGGCGGCTGGCACGTGAGACACCTTGACACCAGGAACTGATCTCAGCTTTGACAACTGACTCCACACAAAATCCGTGGCCAACCTGGCCCCCCCCCCCATTTCCTATAACACATCTCTCCCCACCCGCTTTTTTCTCNTCCCTTGCATGCTGAGCCAGGAGAGTTTGGGAGATGGGTCATAACGTTGCCACCCAGCAATCCCAGTCACGCTCCCAGACCCCTGGTCATTGCCTGAGAGGAAAGTGCTCGTCATACACGTCATGTGGGATGTTTAGTGCTTATTAGTCACAGCCAAGGAAATGTCAGCTGTGCTTCATCCTAATTTTTATGAAGCCACTGGGGCTCGTTTTCTTTCTGCTCAAGCAGTGCAACCAACAAGCGTTATTTTAGCATTGAACTGTATTTTTTTTCCCCCCAAGTATATAACTGTGGATACATTGTGTATGTAGATGTGTGTATATATGCGTGTCTGTGCACAGTACCCCTAGAGAAATACATAAAACATTTTAGTAGCTATATAAAATAATCATTTTGTGTTTTGTTTCCAAGCGTCCTGTGTGTCAGTGTGAGGGGCGTCTTACTGCCAGACAGACATATAAATTGAGGCACGGAAAGAGATGAAATGAAAATAAGGTTGAGATTTTTATTTATCCAAAGCCCCATTCAGCAGCTTTAAGGACAGAGTTTTGTGGCCAGTGGAGCAGTTACAGTGCCTCATCCTGCTGCAATATTTTCTGCTCCCACTGAGAAGGTTTCCTCTTTCTCCATCCTGCAGCACAGAGGTATCATATATAAAAATACAGTCTGGTCTAGTGGAAGGTTCCCTGCCCGTGGCAGGGGATTGGGATGAGATAATCTTTAAGGTCCCTTCCAACCCAAACTATTCTATGATTCTAATAAAAACAGAGATTATTTTATGTGGATAACAAGGATATATAGTCAAAGAGTTACATACCTCCTCTTCCATTTCTAATGTGTAAAACTCATTATATGTT
The DNA here is from genome assembly GCA_013396775.1 of Cephalopterus ornatus. Classification (NCBI taxonomy): domain Eukaryota; kingdom Metazoa; phylum Chordata; class Aves; order Passeriformes; family Cotingidae; genus Cephalopterus; species Cephalopterus ornatus. The sequence continues at coordinate 87,479 of VZRE01005542.1, read as the reverse complement.
GAATATTTTAATATTGGGATCTTCTCTCATTCAAGATTGCTGACCCTGGGTTTTTTTCTGTGTTTTGGGGAGATGAAATGAGTGTGTACAGTGCTCTTCTCACACTTGTCAAATGGCAAGACGAAGGATAAGGAGAACAAAAAGACATGCTCATGCTTGTCAGCGATACTTAAATCCTGCTAAAAGCAAAACACATTCTATTTGCTTGTAAAGACACTCCTGAGTCCAGCTGTGAGATCACAGAGTGATTTTGTAGCTCTTAGAAACCCGGAGCACCTCCTCCTGCCGTTGTCCAGATTTCCTTTTCAGAGGAAGTACATTTTCCCTGGACTGGTCCGAGCAATTTTCCCAGCCTACCCGTCCAAACAATATACACAAAACCATACAAGCACCTGCTTCCCTCTCTGCATTCAGCAGGGGCTGCGACGTGGGGAGGGCTGGGAGGAGCTGGGTTGTGCACGAGCTGCTGTGCCTGCTCAGCAAAAGCAGATTATTCCCGTGCAGATGGGTTGTGTTCCCGAAAAGTGCACCTTGGTGGATTCCCTCTCCGGCCTCTTCCCTCCGTATTTTGCAGGACTCAAGGCAAATGACAAGTACCAAAGGATCAAAGTCATTTATTGCTGTTGTAACTGCATGGAGTGGAGTTCTGTTATTCAGAGGTTTGCTGCTCGTGGGGAATTGTGTCTTGGACTGTGTTCACATCCATCTTTTCCCTAGGTTTTGGAAGGGACTGGTCAAACTCAGTCTTTGTAGGCTCAGCTCTAACTTCTTATTATTTTCTAAAGCATTAAGAAATTATTCAGTGCTGATTAGGCTTAAAATAAAAAAAAATCCATGAGAATTAAGATGTGGTGCAAAGAGCTGGTTCCTCTGTTGTGAGATGTGGGATGCTCTGAATAGTTCACCAGGAGCTGTCCTTGCTGGATTGTGGCCAAATCTGCTTTTGCATGTTGATCAACACCCGAACAGGAATATTTATGGACTCAAATGGAGCTCAACAGGAGCCACAATATTGCCAAGTGGCACTAGGATCTTGCAATTTGTTCTCCTCACCCCTTGCAAAAAGAAAATGGGAGGAATTGGGGAATAAGAAGGCAAGATGACCAGTTCTATGGTGCCTTCTATGTGAATATTGCCCTGGAAAGGGAACTTCCCTTGAGTCTCCCATGAGATGAGACCATGAGCCATGGGCCAGGTCTGTTGTTGCCCAGAGAGGTCGTGGATTCCCCATCCCTGGAAGTGTTCAAGGCCAGGTTGGATGGGGCCCTGAGCATCCTGGTCTAGGGAGTGGCATCCCTGTCCACGGCAGGGAGTTGGAACTAGACGACCTTGAGGTTTCTTCCAACCCAAACCATTCTATGAGAGGCTCCACGGTTTCTGATGTTCCTTTCTGAGGTTTCTCTGTACACACAGTGCCTTAGGATGAGCTGTTGGACCTATTGGGAAAACGTGGTAGCTCAATAAATGATGATACAGGCAGCATTTTATTCATAAATGATGGTGCAGATGAAGGCACAAAGAGGGGAGTAGGATCTGAAGGAGGCATTAAATCTGGCATTTGTAGAGTGGGAAAATCATCAGCATTGAGGGGGAGCTGGAACGTGATGGACTGTTTATTGTGAGAGAGGAGAGATTTATGACGAGCGTGTGAACGGCTCAGTGTTTTCCCCATTGCCTTCTGTTTTCATGGAGGAGCAGAGTTTCCAGCTGAAATCAAAGTTTGCCTAAGCAGGAACGAAACAGCGCTCAGAGAAACCAGGAAAAAATAAATAACACAAGTAAGGAAGCTCATATTATATTTTAAACTACCCTTGGCACAGTGTAAGATGATTGTAAAATCGCAAAGATGCCTAGAAAACACAGACTCTGAATAATTCCTGGGCGAAATGAAGAACAGGATTGACTTCAAAAGAATGCTGTGCATAATAAAGTGGAATAAAATACAGAAAGCTGACTCCAGCCTTTCATTTGTACCCATAAACATTCGTGTTTGGTTTTTTTCAGGCCCTTCTTCCCTCCCTCATCAATTGGCTTAACAAAAATCACTCCCTTTCTTCATGGAAATACGACTTGCATGGATTTTATAGCCCAGTGCTTTCCACCTTGGAGGATGCAGTAGCACGTCTATGCTCTGACCTGCCTGTCCTATCACTTGTATCCTGTGATTTGTTATTTATTGTACTTGTGAATTTGCTGTATTTTCTTGCCCACTCTTTTTAAATATTTTTCTGGCTCAAAGGTTTGGTCTTATGAGAAGCTGAGGGAGCTGGGGGTGTTTAGGCAGGAGGAAATGAGGCTCAGGGAAGACCTTATCGCTCCCTACAACTATCTGAAAAGGGGGTTTAGTGAGGTGGGGGTTCGTCTCTTTCCCGAGGTAAAAAGTGACAGGATGAGATGAAAATGGCCTCAAGTTGCACCAGGAGAGGTTCAGAGTGGATATTAGGAAAAATTTCTTCACGGGAGTGGTTGTCAACAACTGAAACAGACTCCCCAGGGAAGTGGGGGAATCCCCATCCTTGGAAATGTTTAAAAAATGTGTGGATGTGGCACTCGGGGGCGTGGTTTAATGGTGACCGTGGTGGTGGTGCTGGGTTAGTGGTTGGACTTGGTCATCTTAAAGGTCTTTTCCAACCTCAGTGATTCTGTGATCTAATATAATCACGTATTATGAACTTCTGAACTAAATGCTGATTTCATGGATACATTAGTTCCCTGTGACCACTGATGACTGGTTTTCTAAAAGGTTCCCTTAACCAAAGCTTTAAGATCCGAGCAAAGCTCACAGGTACAAGTAGGTGTCTGTTCACCTGGGGCTTGTCTGAGGTTTATGTGCAGCCATTTGTGTACATTAGTAAGTTATTTTCAGTATTTACAGAGGTGCTGCTTGGTATACAAATGTCTGAGGGCTTGGGAATAATGCTCAGTATTTGTAATGAGTTGTATTTTCCTTCACTTCTGGATTAGGATTATTTTGTGGGTTTGCTTGTTGGGGTTTTTCAAGGACTGGAGCAATTTTTAATCCAATTTACTTGTCACAGCTGTGATTACTCAATATGGGAAACAACAATGGACAGATTATTTTTAATCCTTTTTTAATCATTTTCTCCTCTTTAGTTTTTTTGCTGCTAACACATGGCTGCAGAGTCTGAGCTGTGCATTGTGGAACATTTAACTCTGACTCCTGAAAACCAGATCGGTGAGAATAAGGACAAACAAGAACAAAAAAATTATACAATGCTTTGTTTAGCCATAAAGCCTGAAGTCTGGTTTCATGACCGTCTCAATCCCTATTTTATTCAGAGAAGAGGTGTTAAGAAAAAAAAAATGTTTTGTTTGTGTATAACCCAACATTATTTTATTGTTAAACAATTTGTAGCAATGCCTTTAAAATGCTGCAGTGCAGAATGAATAATTTGGGGTGTCACCACCTTCCTTCTTGCTCTTGAGTTTTCAGGGGGAGAAACAGAGGAGCCCTGACCACCTCCATGCCCCAAAAGAGCACCTGACACTGACAATGTTTGAGGCTTTAAGCTTTTAGGTGGTGTTGGCATCTCTCTTTTTAAAGATGTAGGTAGAATAGTCCATGTTCTTTTAGCCATCCAGTTTCCAAGCACCTCCATAAGAGGAAAATTGGAATGCTTGGATAAAAATGGACACATGAAACCTGTTGTCCCTCCCTCTGCTCATTCCCAGTCTCCAGACTTCTCCTTTGTCCTCCGACAGAGGGGTTACTTCTGCCTCTCCTGGGTGTAAAACTCTCCTTAATGTGGTAATTAGGTGCTGCCTGATTTAAACACACTAAAAAGGCCCTGCCATCATTTATTTGCTTATTTATTTTGGGGGCTTTATTCATTTGTTTGCTCTGATTAATAACCTGACTGGTTTGAAAATGTGCAAATGGCTGCAGTCCCTCCAGGGTGCCCCTGCCCCATCCTGGGTCTCTTCTCTTCCTCAGATAAAAAGCTCTGTTGTTTTCAAATTTGTTTGTGTAAGTTGTTGTGAAAATTTACATTCAAACAACAAACAAAGAAACAAAATAAATTACATAATAACATGCAAAAAATGTTCTATAAAAATTAATCTGGTCTGGCCTTCACACTAGTGAAGTAGCTGGGCTTAAATTTGGTCTTTGACTGGAGTTCTTGACTCAAGCCAGTGTTTCTGGGTAAAATATTACAAGTGAAATTCCAAGCTTAAAATAATTCATCGTGGCCTAAGCATTTGGGTTTGGCACACCCCTGAATTTATCTCTATCCTGCCTCCATTGCAGTGGTGTCCAAGCTCCTGGTATTTATTACAGTTTTAGTCAGCAGTCCTTTGAATAGCAAAATAAGGTTTGTAAAACTCCTGCAGTGTTGACTTCGCTGGGGCAGCAGCTGTGCCTGGAGCAGCTGTAATAGTAACAAGGATGAGAAAGGTTGCTGGGAGGTATTTTAGTCACTGTCAGAATCACTATTTCACTTTCCAAACAGGGCTGTGTCTCTCAGGTCAGCGCTGGAGCGGTGTCTGGGGGCTGAGGGATCCAACAAAATACACTGAGCTCATCAATTTGCATGGAAATGTGTCCCTGGCATCTCCCGGGCACCCCAACCTTGCAAGGCCACGGGACTGTCCATTTTCTTACTCCCCAAATCTTGCTGGGGCGAAAGAGAGCACGTGATTTATGTGAAACCGTGGTTTTATTGTTCTTCCACTGAATGTTTTCACAGTCTGATTGTCCGAGTTATCTAATTACTACAGAAAGGTTCGTTAATAATGCAGTTCAGATTGTAATTGCTGGTACTTTCGTTTTGTTGGTTCCCAGTTATTCAGGTTTTCTCTTCTCTTTTGCCTCTCTAAAGTTGGTTTTATCACAGGGTAGCACTTCTGTCATGACCACTGATGAACCACAGCGACTTGTGTTTACAGACTAAGATGTCTGGTGCTCTCAGATGTGATTACACTCATCCCTACCTCATTTTAATCTAGGTCTTAGACAGAATAGCTACTTGTTATTACTCTAAACTGACACAAAACTAGAACAAATCTGGGCAGTGGCAAATGTCCAGACAGTTGTAATTGCAGCTAAAATAAGCTCAGATGAGCTCAGGTCAAGACAAGCTCAGTCAAGTCCTCGAGACCCTGCACTGTGAGGTCAGGCCAAAACCTGTGGCTTTTTACTGAAATAACATTAAAATCATATTTAGTGGCTGCTTTTCTGGTCAGACTGGCAAGGAGAAACAACAAATTTTGGTGTGACTAATGAAAAAAAAAAAAGTGACTTGTTGATTTGTAGGAAGTGGGCAAACTACAATAACCCAGGTTATCCCAGAAAACAGGATTGAGACCAATCTTGAGACTGTTATAAGAGTTAAGGTCAGTATAATAAATGACACTGTGTTTTGCCCAGTCCTTCCAGATTGGGGAAACAATTTTGAAATAGGCAATGAATGACTCTGAGTGACCAATGTGCCCCTAATTAGAAATGGCTTGTGAGGACCAAGCACTATAGTTCTAAAAAAATCATAATCCCATTGACACATTTGGAGTGTAGCCCCTCTTTTCCAGGGTTATTCACTAAATCTGAGGGCAAGCAACAAATGATACTTATTATTCAGTTCTTCAAGACATAGCACAAAGAACAGAAAGTCTTCCATAGCTTTTTTTATTGCCAAAAACTCTCCTTCTTCAAGTGGGTGTAAATAACACTGGCACATGTGTGTGTCCTTGAACAAAAAGAAGGATGTGCACCAGAGAAAAAGTGTTGAGGACTTGCACAGTTTAATTAACGCTGGGTTTATGTTGCTTTTTTAATTTGGGGTGTAGGCAGTGCTCACTATTTTTTCATACCTGATAAATTTCAAGGTACTCCCAGTAAAAATTAATATCGGAGGGTAAAAGAAAATGAAATTTACGCCATTTTCCCATTCAAAGTTTCCCTTCATGCTGCCTGTTCTCCTCTTTCCTCTGTATCAGCTGGATCTGGATATGGCCTCAGTGTGGTACAGCGATGGTGGAAAGATGAGATACAAACCTTGGTGCACACTTGTGGTTATAAAGCTCAAGCTTGACTTATCTGTGTTCTATTTAGGTCATTGAAACTATGTGACTACAAGGAGTTTTGAAGGCAGAGGGAGAAAGGAAGTGGGGAGGGGGAAGAGAGCAGGAGCTGGATGCTGTGTGCAGGTTTTCCTGCATGAAAACCAGCTCTTCGCAAATTTGTTGCACCAGGAGATTCAATAACTACTTGTAATTTAACAACCAGCCCCACTGAGCCTGATCAAATGTCCCATCCGACCTAAATTATACCAAGTTTCTAAGATAAAGTAAAAAATACTGGTATTTTCCAAGGTATCATTCCTGTTGCCCAGACACGTGGACAACTGTTTTGCAGAGAAACTTGTCACATGGAATTTGATGAGGCCACCTTAATAAAAGATTTTCTTGCCCAAAGGATTATACTGATCATGTGCAGCTCCCAGTAATATAGATTTAATCTGGTTTATCCTCACCCTCTTGTTGTGGATTCAGCTTTGTTCTGTTTTGTGTGTTTTGTCCCACCTTCCCACTCTGGTTTTTAGCCTTTGCTTGCAGAAATAGCAGGATTTTCAATCAGAGACTGCTCTATCTGCTCCATTTGTCCCTTCTCGTTCACCCCTCTTTTAAGTCAGCATCTTACTCCTTTGCTTCTCCCAAAAAACTTTCCCAGAGAAGGAAAAGTAGAGGCTGTTCGTGGCCTCTCTGCTGTCATTACCACCTGAGGCTTGTTTGGAGAGGTTTTTGGTAGTTTTCTTTTTACCTTCTGGGAGTCTCCTGGAGTCTCCTTCATTTTTTGGTGCTTTTTTTCCAATTCCAATTCTTGATTTACCTCAAAGGATCTTTCAGCTTCCTCCGCTGACACTTTTGATTGTCCTGGCACTGAACTAAACTATTAGGAAGTTATTGAACTAGTAAGAGTTAAAACATTTTGTCTTTCTCTGCCTGGCTGGGTGGTATTCAAATTCTGTATAATCATCTGCATACACTGAATCTTAAATTTTATATAAAAATATAATTTGTTGATTGAACTTTCTCTGTCGTGAACATTGGGCTAATGCTCGTGGCTCATTACTCGTGTGGGGACAGTCTGAGTGGGGGTCAATCACCTTGGGATGAAAAAGGGTTTGTGGAGACTGACCTCCATAAGCCAGTTTTTGAGGGATATGGGAGGAAGAGGCTTTTTCTCTCCAGGGACTACTTCAAAGCACAGTGTGAGCTAATGCAGTGCCAGACTGAGAGCCCAGTGTGTATTCACAGAAGACAAATAGGATGGTGCTGATCTCTGAAGAGGAGGGAAAAGGGACACTTTTGCAACCCAGTTAGTCACTGTGGCTTTTTCCATGAAGAAATGTCTCTTGTGAAATCACAGATTGATACAGGCCAGCTCCAGCCACGGGAGTCAGAGAATTGAGGGATCATTTAGTTTGGAAAAGATCTAGAAAAGATCATTGAGTCCAACCTTTAGATCACCCACACTAACCTTTAACTTCTTCCTGGTGTTATTTTCAAGAGAAGATGTTGGTGGAAAACACAAGACCGTTTCCTCTCACAATCCCAGCTGGACCACCAGGGATTAGGGCTGGAAACCACAAACCCACCCCTCTTCCCAGAGGAGCCTTCACCAGATCCATCAGTGAAGACCCTCATCGTGCCACTCACGGCCAAACCATTGCTTTGTCTTACACAAAATACACCAAGGGGGAAAAAAATTGAAGCCTGTTAAAACTTTATATTTGGCTTGTAGCCTCAAGTTACAAGTGTTATTTCCCCAAGGGTGCAGCTCTGGGAGCTCTGGGCTCTTCTCAAACACTCCAGTAAGCCACGTGCTGACTGCTGGCTCTGCCAAGCCCTGAATGTTGAGTTTCACCTGAAATGAGCCCTGTGGGCTGAATGCAGCTCTTGGGGGAGTAAAACTTGCTAGTGCTGAGAGTTTAATGTGTTTAGAGTGGTGAATACAGCAAAGAAAAGTCAGCAGGGCTAAAGCAACCAACCTTTCCTGCCTGAGCAACCAGAAATTTCCATTCTCCCTCAATACATCCCTCACCATCTTCCACTTCCTCCAAGGTTGTGACATGCCAGCCTGGATGGACACAAACTTCACGGCTCATCCAAAATGCCAAGGTTTTGTGATCTTGGCTGCCTTTCAGAGACCAAATTTGAGGTCCTCAGCACACTGTGCCCCTTCCTCCCCTTCATGCACAGCTGAGTCGTGTTGACATCCATCTCCTCACCTCAGCACCTCCTCCACAGACTGAACAGGGGACAAGGCATGAGGGGGACCTGCCAGTTTTTCAAATGAATGTCCTCTGCTGAGCCTCAAATTAGAGGTGGCTTTTACTTTTACATTCATTTTCTTGTATTAATGGAAAGGAAAAGAGCAGTTGTGGTGCTGTGTGTGTGAGCAGCCTTGATGCTGGATTTACAAAGTGAGTCAGAAAAGCAGTACTTCATGTATGGGGGCATAAAGAGAGGAGGAGGACTGTGTCAGCAGACCAAGCTTAGGCTTTGCCTTGTAAAATGGGTGTTTCATTACTGTGCTGTTCATCAAGACCTGGTCTAGCTCAGATTGGGTGTTAAGAGTTGGCATCTTTTATTAGACCAAGTGTTAGAGTTGTAAAAATAGATAAGTTTTCTTTAGATGTACAGGAACTGTCTTGTAGGCCTAAAGCTTCTTCCAGCTCTACCACTTGTTCTGATAAAAAAGATTACCTTTGCCTAAAAGTGTCTTCCATGTGTTCCCAGACCAGCACAACCAGAGCAATTGTTACCTTGGGAGAGGAGGAAGATTATCCAGGGTATTTTAGATTAAACTCCTCCTTTTTCTGCAGGTGGTTGGACTGCTGTGATTCCAAGTTAGGACTGTTGTGACTCCAGGTTAGGTTCTGGGACTTCAGGAGATCCTGCTGGGAAACTTGGAGGCTGCTCTGCGAATACATCCCTTCATTTGAAAATGTAACTTTAAAGCATGGAAAATCTAAGGCAGGTTTTAGCTTGTAAGGCTGTCAACTGAAGTATTGTATCCCTCTCTTCTCTGGGCCTGGGTGGTTGAAGCCAAGAGGAGGAGGAGGACAATAAATTACCGGGGAGCATAGATTACCAAAGGGAGAAAAGGAGAGCGTGTCATGTTAAATGTCAGAGGGGAAAATAGCAGCTGATTGTTGTTCTGTTGAGCAGAGACAGCCAAGGTGTGTTTATAGGGAGTGGTGACAACTCTAATGACTGGTTTCAGTGAATTCCCAGGTGTGAGTCCTTCAGTCTAACGGCACTGGGATGTTAAATGGTGTAAGAAATAATATTGACTATGGGATGGCATCATGTGTGTCTCATGCAGCACTTTCCTTTTCCTTTTCCTTTTCCTTTTCCTTTTCCTTTTCCTTTTCCTTTTCCTTTTCCTTTTCCTTTTCCTTTTCCTTTTCCTTTTCCTTTTCCTTTTCCTTTTCCTTTTCCTTTTCCTTTTCCTTTTCCTTTTCCTTTTCCTTTCCTTTCCTTTCCCTCCCCTTCCCTCTCCCTTTCCTCCTCTCCCTTTCTCTCTTTCCCTTTTTCCCTTTCCATTTCTTCCTACTCCCTTCTTTCCTTTTCCCTTTCCCCCCCTTTAACTTCCCTTTGCCTTCCCTTGCCTTTCCCCTTTGTCCTTTCTCTTTTCCCTTTCCCTTTTCCCTTTCCTTCTCTCTTGCCAAAACTATGGAGCCGCAAACAAACCCAAAGCCTGTGATATAACACTATTCCCGATGCTTTCCATTTCGCTCCAAAGCCAGCAGGAATGTCTAAAAGCCATCCCGGCTCTCCTTAAGCACTGTCTGACGGCAGAAGCAAATTAGTCGCCTTAACATTGTCCCGGAATTGAGCAGTAAATCGCTGCCTAAAGGCTCTCCCTGCGGATCAGCAGGTCAGGAACATCAGCACTCCCGTGCATCCCCACCCCCGGCCCCAGCCCTGAGCAGAGGTGGCACTGACGTAGGAGGTGATTGCCAGCACAAAAGGAAGAGTAGATGACACAAAAGCTTGTTTTTCAGCCAGCTAAACGTGGAGGTTTAGAGAAAAGGTAAAAGAAGGAAAACAGCACCGGAGTTGTATTTAGGAATGTGGAGAAACTGCAAGGTTTTGGGGGTTTGGTAGCTAATATTTCCTTGTGTTCTTGAAAGGATTTCTTCAAAGTCTTAGGGGTTTGGGGGCCTCGAGACAAGGAAGATGTGGACCTGTTGGAACAAGTCAAGAGAAGGGCCACAAAGAAGCTCTGAGGGCTGGAGCCCCTCTGCTCTGGAGACGTGCTGGGAGGGCTGGGGGTGTTCACCTGGAGAAGAGGAGGCTCCAGGGAGACCTGACAAGGGAATAGAGTGACAGGACAAGGAGGAATGGCTTCACGCTGACAGAGGGCAGAGTTAGATTGGATATCAGGAAGAAATTCTTCCCTGTGAGGTGGGGGAGGCCCTGGCACAAGTTGCTCAGAGAAGCTGTGGCTGCTCCACCCCTGGAAGTGTCCAGGGCCAGGCTGGACAGAGCTTTGATCAACCTGGTCTAGTGGAAGGTGTCCCTGCCCATGGCAGGGAGTTGGAACAAGATGATTTTTAAAATCCCTTCCAAGCCAAACCATTCTGTGATCGACTGGGGACAATCCAGAAGAGATTCAGGGCTCTGTTTTGCAATCACTGTCAACCATCTGTGCCAGGTGGACACATCACTGGCCTGTGTCTTCTGTGACCCTTCTGGAGTCGAAGCTGGCAAAGGAAAATGTTTTTGACATTGTTTCCCTTCATCACACAACACAGTTAGTTTAATTCTGCCTGTTAGCACAGGATAGTTCAGGGGACAGGTAGGGTCACGACTGAGAGGGACCTACAGAGTTGATTGGTCTAGTTTGTTCCTCACACTCCATGAGTTTCCTTCCGTTATCCTATATCACATTCTATTTACATGTTGCCTTTTTAACTTTTTGGGAATTTCCACGGGTAGTATTTGATTGGTTGGTGTAAAGACATCAAAACACGAAGACTCTCTGAAATACTGTATTTGCTTAAAAAAAGCAACCTAAAAAAAAAGAAAAAAAAGAAAATTCAACAGAGATGTTCTTTATCTTCATTGTGTGGGGGATTGAGAAACCCTACTGATGTTGCCAAAGCTATTTTAAGTCATGAGAACACAATACATTTGAAAGTTTAATTGCTTGCTGAATAATGTAAGCTGTCAAAATAAATACTCAAGGTCTTGCATAAGGGAGAACATTAGGGGAAAAAAAATAAAACAAGACAAAGCAGAAATGTGAAGTCAATCAGAAGTGGAATCACACCTTACCCCAGCATTAGCAGCACCTTTATTCCTGCAGTCAGTAATTGCAGCAACAAAAAGCCAACAAAGGTTTCAGGGGTAATTTTATTTTCCGAAGTATTTAGAAATAAATTTAGAAATATATGGCTGGGTCCCACAAGTGTAAGTGCTCTGTGATAACCTCCCTCTCCCAAAGCTGACTGATGTAGGCTGCCTTTTCCTCTGGATAACCAGGAGGAAGAGTTAAGCTCCATTATGCAGATGATAAAAACTCTCACCCTGCAGGATGCAAAAGAGAAGACACTGGAGGGGTGGTCATGGAAGCACTCTGATGGATGGAAGGCTTTGGGCCTCAGAGCTTCAAAAGAAACCAAGTGGTTTCTTTTAGTGGTTTTGTTTTGGTTTGGTTTTGTTGTTGTTGTTGTTTTCCTCATCTTATTGAACTTTAGGAGCAGGTCTTTGTGCATTTTCTTTCTAAAGAAACAGGATTGCATCAGCAGCATCCCAGCTTTTAAAACAATTCACTTTCAATAAGAATAAGGAAAACCTCTCCCTGTCCCTGCCAAATCCAGGGGAACATGGAGATCAAAGGTGTTTTTTTGGCAGATCACGCCAATTTTGGCTGAGGTTGGTGAAGAAACAGAGCAAAGTTGGCAAGGATTGATGCTCTCAACTAATAGGAGGTTGAGCTCAGAAACACTTAGCAAAAAAACACAGAATAAATGAAGGACTCTCACCCTTGTTGTTCTGCAAAAGGATTTTAATAACTAAGGTTTTGAGTGACGTTAATTAAGACTCTTAAATTCCTATAATTAAGGTGCATCTGTGGGTTGGGCCGATAGTCCATAATAACAGAGTTTTTAACAGTGTGCTGTGCACAACAAGATGTGTTGTTTTCTCATGTCCCGTTGCTGCCAACAGCAGACACTTCCACTTATTGGTCCCAGGAATGATCCCTGTCTGCAGAGGGGACAAAGTGCCATATGTTTGTCCTCACTGCCTGCTGCAGGTGAAGATGGATTAGCAAGGTGTTAAGTCCCTGACTCCTGTGGAGGCAAAGACGATTTCTGTGAAACTGAGCACTCCTGAAGGATGTTCAGCCAATCACACACCTGGGAAGAGTCATTTGAGGGCCGTGAGGGCGTGTGACCCTTGTGGTGAGATCCCACAACAGGAATCTGTTATGGATTGTACAAGTGCAGAGTGAAAGAATCAGAGAACTATAGAATTGTTTAGACAAGGAAGAGAGCTTTGAGATCATCAAGTCCAACTATTAACCCAGAACTGCCATGTCCACCACTAAACCATGTCTCCAGGTGCCACATCTGCATGTTTTTTGAATACCTCCAGGGCTAGTGAGTCTACCACTGTAATGTGAAGCTTTTTCCAATTCTTGACAACCCTTCTGATAAAGAAATTGTTCGTAATATCCAATCTAAACCTCCCCTCCTACAACTGGGGGCTGTTTCCTCTCATCCTGTCACTTGTTACCTGGGAGAAGAGACTGACCCACACTTGGCTACAGCCTCCTGCCAGGGAGTTGTAGAGAATGAGAAAGTCCCCCCTCAGCCTCCTTTTCTCCAGGCTGAGCCCCCCCAGCTCCTTCAGCTGCTCTTCATCACACTTGTGCTTCAGACCTTTCCCCAGCTCCGTTCCCTTCTCTGGACACTCTCCAGCACCTCAAAGTCTTTCCTGTCATGAGGGACCCAAAACTGAACACAGGATTCGAGGTGTGGCTTCACCAGTGCCCGGCACCGGGGGACAATCCCTGCCCTCATCCTGCTGCCACACTATTGCTGATACAGCCCAGGTGCCAGTGCCCTTCTTGCCCACCTGGGCACACTCTGGGCTCATGTTCAGCTGCTGTCACCAGCACCCCCAGGTCCTTTTCCACTGGGCCACTTTCCAGTCACTGTGCCCCATCCTGTGGTGCTGCAGGGGGTTGTTGTGACCAAAGGGTAGGACCTGGCACTGAACCTTGTTGAACCTCATACAACTGGCCTCAAAACATTGATCCAGTTTGTCGTGATCCCTCTGCAGAGCCTTCCTGCCCTCCGGCAGATCAACACCCCCACCCAGCTTGGCGTGATCTGCAAACTGACTGAGGGTGCCCTCGATCCCCTCAACAGGCCATTGATAAAGATATCAAACAGGACTGGCCCCAGGACTGGGCCCTGGGGGAACCCACTTGTCACTGGCTGCCAGTTGGATTTAACTCCTTTTCCCACCGCTCTCTGGGCTCACCCATCCAGCCAGTTTTTTACCCGGAGAACAGTTCACCCATCCAAGCCATGAGCAGCCAGTTTCTCCAGGAAAATGCTGTGGGAATAAGTGTCAAAGGCTGCTTATATATGTATATAGATATCTCTATCACACAGGATACTTGTCCAGGATGAGATCTGGCTGCGTGTACTGTGTCTCCTCTGGCTTATACAACCTGCTTCCCTTTTCAAGGAAGAGGATGCTCAAGGGAGAAGGATGCCCAGGTCTCACTCTGATGAGGAACTAACACTCCCTTGTCACCTAAAAGCATGATTTGTGTTTCCCAAATCCCTCTGCCTCTCCTCCCAGTACACACAGACACACCTAAGAGGACTTTTCCTCCACGCTCTGCTGGGTTTGAAAGGCAGGATAAGGACTGTGACAGCTCTGCAAAGTTAACTGGAATCAAAACTGAGCATTTCTAATGGGTTTTCTCTGTGCTTGCCATCAGGCCCGATCCTCATAAGTGATTTCACTTGTCAGTGCTAAGTGGCTGTAAAAATATTTCCACTAACATTCAGAGCTGGCACAAAGATCAGGGAAGTTGCTGAGGGGGCTGGAGGAGCTGCACGTGGTGTTCAGGATGAGCCCTGCCTGGCAGAATGTTTCTGAACAGCCAAGCACAAAGTCACTGCAAAGAGAAAGTGATGTGAACCATTTTTTAAAACAGGGCCGCAGGTTGCAAAGCACTGACCTGATGAACTCAGCAGGATTTCCCAGGAATGGCATTCCTGGGTGTATGAAAATTTAACCAGTGAGCTTGGAGAAGGAAGATGATTTTTTTTTTTTTGTGTCACTCTGTATGACTAAGGAATTATGAAGCAGGACATGAGGGAGTATTTTCGGTGTTCACAATGTTAAAGGATTGTGGTACAACTATAAAAAAAGATCCTAAGGAAACATAATCAAGACGTATTTTAAAAAAAAAAAAAGGTGTTTCTCAGTGAACCTTGCAGCACAGTCTGTTTTGTTTTTTAGAAATGAGGCTGAGAAGTGACTTGATTACAGAGTATGAGCCCCTGCAAGGGGGAAAAGTAGCAGCTCTTCAATCAATCAGGGAAAGAGTGAAAAGAAGGTAAAAAGTCAACACCAGAAAAATATAAAGAAAAAAATACAATTAACAAAGAGATTGAGTTGCTCAGCTGGGGACACCAGTCACTGAGGCTTTGGTGCTACATTTGACTCCACATGTGAAATGAAAGAGAAGTTGAGCAGGTCTCTGAAAGGTGTTTGAATTGCTTTTTTATGAGGAGATGTTCACAGAACAAGAGGAAGTGCTCCAGCCTTGTGAAGATGGGCAGATGCTGGAGGTGAGCAGGTCCCCTCTCCTGCCACGAGGGATTCACCCGTTTCAGCAGAGGTGTTTTCACTGAGCTGGTCACAAAAAAATGCTTTTTAGTCAGCCAAGACATATAACTGCCTGTATTTGATTGGATTATTCCCATTTGGTGACTGTATCCGGGTATATTCAGTCTTCTATTTTATCACTCCCCTTTCTTTTTAATTTACAACCCTGATCCACAACTATATTGCTAAATAATTTAGTATTATTTACGGAGCGTGGGTTAGATAATGTTTTTGATGATGAACTGGAAGCCTGTCCCTTGTCCCTTACTTTCTGATCACCCACCACATCACCAGTTATGGTTTCCATAAATTTTCTCGACCGAAAACTGGATGGTGTAAAATGTCTCTTTATGTTTCTGTGGCGCCTCCTTGGATCTTCCTTTTAACAGTCACAAGGTGGGTCATGGGAAGCTGTAATTAAAGGATAGAACACAAATTTCGGGAGGATAAAGGAGAGGCAGTGGGCAGAGAGCACCTGGAAACGAGGAAGAGAAATTGTAACAAGGCCAGAAAGGCATATCCTGAAGAACCCTGTCCCCTTTTGTTCTCAGACATCTTGGGTTATAAATAGAAGATACTGGAATGCAATGTCCTGCAGGAGCCGTGAATAATTAGATGGATGATGTACAAGAGCAAGTGGAGGTCACAGAGATAAACTATAATAATGCTTGAATTTATTGAGGGGGGAAAAAAATGAGGTGGAAATGACTTTGTCTGGCTTCTTGTTTAAATGGTAGGAAAACAAGATATATAAATCCTGAAAAGCAAAAGTCCAATTCAAGACATCAGTGCAAATCAAGAGTAATTCCATTACAGGTAATGGAATTACATCAGTGGAGGACCGGAGGTAAGTTCAGACCCAATTACATCTTGGTCCTAAAATGAGATTTCGATATTGTTTGTTAGTATTTGCAGAGCAGTGAGAGCCCAAATGAGGGCATCATTTTGCTGGACTGGATGATGTTCCCAAGAACCTCCAATCCCAACAGACAAGTTCCGCCATATAAGAGAAAAGAAGCAGAAATTAATTCTGAGTCTAGCAGGAAGGTAAAAATGAAGCAGAAGAGAAGCCAAAATGTTAAACCAGAAGTAACCTGGCTCATTAATGCATATTTTAAAATAGTACTAGAAAAGGAAAAGCAAATGCTGTGCTCTCTGCAGGAACGGTGTGTACCTGGGCAGTGCTGTCAGTGAGCAGGAAAACTTGTCCTTGGAGTCAGTTGTGAAATCGAAAACAAAAATAAAAGCATGTTGAAAGGGGCACCTGGTGTGAGAGAGTTGGATATTTGGCTGGAAGGGAGCAGGCCTTGGTGACCTGAGTTTTTTTTTGATCTTTGCAAAAAATAAGAAACCAGCAGAAAATGCAGGGTAGGAAACATCTCCTTTTTAAGGTTATTTCCTCAAGCTTTAAAAAAAAAAAAAAATGTTTTTGTTCCTTCAGTCAACATCTGAAGAAATACTTATATCAGCCAGTGCAGTCACAGTGTTAGATTTCATCCTGTCATGCAGGTAAGGAAAAGTTATTTTCTTTAACAAAAAAAAATCTGATTTTGCCAAATAGGGAACATGGCAAAAGCCAACACCTATGAAATAGCTTTTGTTATGGTCAGTGCTTTCTCCTGATCCCACAGTTTTATTACTTTTTTATTATTAATACTTAACATCTGTGTGGCTTCAGAGGGACTCTCAGATGCTCTGAGTTTTTAGCAATTAACTGAAATACCTTGAATTTCCTCCAACCATCCCATCTGCAAACAGATTTTCTCAAGAGACCACAAGAGCTGTTACTGGACTGTTGGGCTCCTCTGACAAAGGATGTTGTCTAAACTCTGGTAGACTTTTTATAGTCTCTAATTTACTGTCCTGGACAGTTCCAGACTGGTTGGGAAATAAGAAAGGACGTGTTTTGACTCAAATGACTATCAGGGCTCTCAATGGGACACAGGAAACATGAAGTGATAGAAAGTCTTATTTAATAATAAAATTATGAACTTCCCTTAGCACTGTATCACAGTTCCTTGATGGCTAATTCCCAAATATATAGAGGTAGCAAGTTTTACAGCTTGAACTAAAGTGTAATGCTGAACAGATGAAAATCTGGGCAAGTCTCAGCTTGCTGTGCCAAGTAATGGAGCTGGAACCATGAGCCAAGGGGAGCTGAAGACATTCTGCCTTTCATGTTAACAGGGGAGTTGTTAAATTACTGCATTGGTCTGTTTTAAATATTGATTTTATTTTGGTCTATGAGAAAAAGAAGGTGGTTTGGCTTGGAGATTAATTGATCTTTCTCTTTTTCCAGTAATTTCACTTGCTGTTTGTCATCCTCTTTGCATTTGGGGAGCTACAGCCCCAACACTGAGAGTGTTAAAAAGGCAGCTCTCCAGGGCAGGGAGGCAGAAGGAAAGAGGAATATTTCTGCAATATTTTTCTCTCCCTTAGGGAAAAAAATCCCTACTCCCCCACCAGATTCCCTGCTGCACATCCAGGCATTTGAAAAGTTGATTTCATGTCATTGTTCAAAAGCTGCTGCTGTAGATTGCTGGCTTTTATTTTCTGTTCTCAGGGACGCAGTCCCAAAGACCTTTCTTTGTACTTATCTCTGACATCTTCCAACCTCCAAAATAACAAAAATAATAAGGCGTACTTCCAAAGTGGCATTATATTAATGCATTAATGTAAGAGATTGATATGGGGTAATCAAATGAATACAGCTGATTCAGCAAGTTCCTTTTAGGGAATTTTTTAGGGCAGATGAGATCCTGCACTGATAGAAATTTTTTTTATCTCCTGTAAGAGATAGTAAAAGGGGCCTTATTTCTGTGAGTCTGTTTGGTAAGGAAAGGGTTTCAGAACTCAAACCAAGGTCCTGCTGGTGTGACAGAAATGTTGTGTCAGAGAGGCACATCCACCCGTCCCGCTGTGGGTGAGATGACACTGGTTGCATGAGGCTCCTTTGAGCTGTTGGCACAGTGCCCTCTCCAAAGGAAAAAGTGTCCTCGTAGCTGGAGGGAAGAGGAAGAGGAGACCCAGCATCACCCTGCACCCTGTCTGCGGTTGGGTGGGGAGCAGGTGACAAGGACCCGTCTGGGTGACGAGATTGTGAGGCGCCTCTACGGCAGAAAATCGAATCTCACCAAGGCTGTAAAATCTGCCAAAACCTGGCTGAGCTGAAGCTGAGATTGGGACAGTGAAGTCACAGGAACAAGGCAGGGTTGCGAGTGGCTGCAGCTGGTTTTGGGCCCACCAGGGGCTGACTTTAGGGCAGGGCTGGGAGACTTGGGCTGACAAAGCCTGGTCCCGTTGTCTGGTCAAGGAGCCTCCAACCACAAAATACCCAGCTAAATGTTACTCTAACAGGATGGAATGTCTGGACAGAATATTTCTCTTTGGCAATGCAGCTAAAAATACCATCAGTTCTCTTTCACGTTCCATCAAGAAATGACAGAATTTATTTATTTATTTTTTTTAATCATTAATACAGGAAAGTAGATAATCGGGAAGCAGTGATTTTTTTTTCCCCCCAATTTATATGTTTAATTTTATTTAAATTGCATGATTGCTTCAGGGTTTTCAAACAATTTGATAAACTCTGTTTTTTGACCAGAGATAACCCTCAGTTACCCTTGGAATAGTGGTTAGGAAAAGGGTGATAACTTAGGGGAAAAACATCAATCCAGTGATCTGAGCAGAGCTCAACACATCACAAATGGTGTTGCTTGGAATGGTTTTCTGATATCATCTGGTCCAAGCCTTTGCTCAAGATCAAGGCCAACTCTGAACAGGCTTTTGGGACCCTCCTGTGACAACAGACTTTTGTTAAGGAAGGCATTGGAAGGCATTAATGTCTTAGAACTTACCCATGCTGACTTCATGCCTTCAGCTGGCTTATCTTCACATCTTCCCAACAATTTTGAGATAAGGGGAAGAGATCCATGTGGATTCTCCAGCAAGAAGATATGGTACAACTTGTGGGCAGCAGCAGAACTGTTTTGTGGGATTCTCTGTGCAGGAACCCCAAGTAAGAGAGCTTTAAGAGCAGGAAATCTGCCTGTCTCCTTTCAGCAGGTATTTCTAAACCGTGGAAGGAACAGACATTAAATTCCTACAGACCTTTGAGTAAGTAGAGGGCTACACTCTGTGTTTTGGTTCCTACAGGGTGATGAAGTCCTGGATTGTAGGTGATTGGATTGAGGGCTTGGGTGTCACATGCATTGGGAGTTATGAATCTGGATCTCAGCTGGCATTTGGATTTGGTACAGTTGGGAAGAGTCCTGAAAATAGACCCAAGAACTGGTTTGGGATATCCGGCTGATTTGCTCTCAGTTAAAGAATTAACACTGGATAATAATAAAGTCCATTTGGGATAACATCCAAATGGCCCAAAATCCAGTATATCAGAGGTGTTCAGTCCCCAAAAGCCAAGGGACTTAATGATTGTGGCAGTACAGTCTTACAGCCAGTCCAGGATTAAAAGTGCAAGGACAGGAGATGTTTCTTTTCAGCATGGGAGAGTCTGTTTTCTAATCACAGAATTGTAGAGTTATTTAGAATCACAGTATCATTAAGGTTGGAGAAGACCTCTAAGATCATCTGGTCCAACCATTAACCAAGCACTGCCAGGTCCACCACTCAACCATGTCCCCAAATGACACCTCTACACATCTTTTAAATCCCTCCAGGGATGGTGACTCCACCTGGGTGGTGACCCAAGGGCAGGACCCCACATCTAATGGATTATCCTCAACTTTTAATTTCAGTGGGTTTTATTTAGACAGCAATGGGATTATTAATTCAGATCCCTGAAAAGCAATCCAGCAGTTTGGAGTTGACATTTGCCTCCTACTTCTAGCACAGCACAAACCAACTGATAGATTTGAGTGAGCTGACAAACAAGTGGAAGGGAAAAATCTCTTTCTGCTCCATAATAGCTAAGCCATCACCGTTTACCCAAGGTCTCATGTGTCTGAAGTTCTCCAGATTTTCATTGTGCTCCAGAAGTCCATTTTCAGCTGAACAAACTCTTCTGTCCATTTGGGAAAGAAAAGAGAAAAAAACATATATATTTAGGATTACTCCCCTTAGCTTCTTGCATTTCAGCCTGACCCTGTTTTGATGTAAAATCCTTTTATTTTAAAAGGAAAGGTCAGTCACATGCTTCAGGAACATCTCTCCTGTGGTGCACTGGGCCTTTAATGGATATTGCTGCTGGATTCATTTAAGAAACCTGTCAGCTGGATCCATGTGCACAACTTTTTGGCAGCTATTGCATAAACTTAGCATACTTACCATTTTGTAGGAAAGCCTGTTTTTAGGCACTAAGACTGCAAGGAAACATGTCTGTGCTGCTCTGTCTGCTTTTATGGTGCACTGAGCGTGGCTTTCAATATTTTCTTTCCTTCTTGGCTGCCTGCACAAATGCAGTGTGATTTTCACATGATCCTAAATATGTAATATTCTTGCTTGGTTACATTTACAGTGGTTTAGCAAGGTAGGAGAGAATCAGTCCCTGGGATTTTTTATTCTGCACATAAACCTCGATTCAGGGAGAGGGGAAACATTATTGATCTTTCATCAGGTAATTTTCTTTCAAGTACCTGCATTGGCCCCTGAACAGTGGTTCTTAAGCTGAATCCATTTTCCCCCTGGAGAACAAATTTGCTATCAGCAGCAGAGGTTTCTGATAACGGGGCTTACAGTTTTCACATTTGAATGGATTGGAACGTTTGGATATTTCCCTTGGCCCTCCCTGTAAACAGAGAGTTGCTCTATCTGAGTTCACTACGTGCTTCATCCACTACCTGCTGCCAGCAGAGACTCTTGCCTTGCCTGAAACAAAGCTCGGAGCCTGTTGATTTATAATGGGACTTCCTCGGATCTTTTATTCTGTTTGTTTATCCTTTTATTTATTATGTATTTGTACCCCTTTCTTATTAGGGCAGTATCTCTTGGAAGTCTAATTTTTTGGATGACCAGTGGTGCATTTGAGTTGTCGTTTTCCCTGTGGAGTTTCAGGTCCTTCTGGCCACGGTCTGAGGCATTTTGTCACGGACCACAGAGGGTGATTTGCACAATTCCTGGAATAGCAGTGCCTTTTGGGTGCTGCTGCAATATTTACTGCCCCACAAAGTGGGGTCTTCATTCACATGGCTGCTCTTGAGGGTGTTTTACGGGCCAATAAAGTGCCCTGTGTTTTTGTAATCCAGCTGCTGGGCTGCTTTATGGGCTGGTGTCAGCTGGAGGCTGGTGGCGAAGAGCGACTTCTGGGATGTTGGGGATTATGTATTTTTGTCACCTGAGAGCCTGGAGGATCTTTAAATTGATGAAATGTGGAGCTGATGAGCAGAGGAGTCTCAACAGTAGCATTTCTTTTAAGATTTTGCCTCTGTATTGGAAACTTAATAATTGCTAAAAAGAGACAGGTACATCTGTCTGCCTGCTAAATAAAAGTGTTGGTAGAAAAGCAATGCAAGGCAGAGTGAAATGTGAGTGGAAAAGACAGTGAAGGAGATAGAAAAGTATTTAGAGATCAAGAACTCTATATTTTGAGTGTGTTGCACTCTGTGCAGGACAAATATATTAATTTCCCTTGTACTTCACAGCTTGCCCTTATGTTCAGAAAGTTGCAGAGGTGTCAGATTTAAAGAGGCATATGAAGTATATGGGCTAGAGCAATAGGTAGTAAGTAGGCTGCTGAGATCCATTTCTCTTCCCAGCACAATTCCTTTTAGTCAGCGCCGTGCTTTTTGAGAACAGAGTGCAATATGAAAACAAATAAAGACGCAAGAAAAAAATCCTCTCAAGCAAACATATTTTAAAGCTGATTTCTCCCTTATATTACTTTCACGTTTTTCTGTTCTCCTGTCTTTTGCTTTAAAAAAAAAAAAAAAATCAGAAAAAATAGATCTTGGCACAAGTTCCTCAAGGGAGTGTGTTCAGAAAGCGCCAGCACTGGTACCAACATCAGCTTTTGGGCTTCACTTTGTGCTTTAAAATGTCTCTATCCTCCAGCTGACTTCCCTACCTGCATCCCACCGTTCTCCAAAGTCCCTTCTAGCAGAGGAAGAGGTGGAGGAAAGAGTGGAAAAACAAGTTGTGGAGCACTTGGGGTTTGCTCTTCCTGTGGAGTTCATGGAGCTGGCCACAAATGTCACATACCCAGTATCAGCAAAAATGCCACTGGTTAGAGCAGAGGTCCCCAGCCCATCGTAGGTGGAGCAGTCAGGTGTCGTTCTCAGCAGCAGTGGAAGTTGTCACCTTCAGAAGGAGTCATGAAGGTCATTTTTTTTTTTTTTTTTCTGTCTGAAGCAGCAGCAATTTGCAGCTTCCCAGTCTGGTCCCGGTATATTGCACCAGGGAGGATGAGAGCCACAGTTCTGGCTCGGGACGTGATAGAATACATACAATAGAAATAAATGCAATAAATACAATAGAAACCTGGCATCAATTTTAGGGGGGTGAGGAGGTGGTTTGGACATCCCACATCAGGGAATAAAATGTGATCAGGGAACCAGTGATAAGTCCTGTTGTCTTGGTCTCAGTGGATGGAGTTGGATGGGTGAAGGGTGTGAGTGGCCACACTTCATAAGTGCATGGAGATGTAGCGGGGCAGGAGGTCATGTCCCAGCTCAGGGGATGTGACTGGGACATGTTTTGGGGATGCAGAATCACAGAATCACAGCATGGGTCAGTTGGAAGGGACCACAGTGGCTCATCTGGTCCAACCTCCCTGCTCAAGCAGGGTCATCCCAGAGCACATGGCACAGGATTTTAGGAGTTCAGGGAGACTGATGTAGAGGTATAGTAGCAAACTCTTTGTGTGAAGTTGTTTTGGGGTTTTGTTTGTTTATCTGGTTTTTTGTTTGTTTTAGGAATTAGAGAACTTGTGGCTGATGTTTGGTTTTGGTGAAGTGCATATTGTGGGGGGCATGGAAATGGTAGGGAGGGGAAATTAATCCATTCTCTTTAGGATGTGTGAGAGTGGGGGCTGAGCCTAGGGAGATGAGATGAGATGTGAGACAGTGGGATGTGTGTTATAGGGGAACATGAGCATGTTTGAGCACATAAAAAAGGCGTATTAAGATCACATTTTTTGTGGACAGAAAGGTCTATGTACTGTGAGGTCCAGAAGATGTTTATCTGTTTAGAAGGATATGGTCTCATTGGACCTGGACTCTATGGATCAGCCATGTTTTAAGTAGACTTGTCTGTGAAAATGCATTTAAACCCCAGCTGAATAAACCCCAAATCATCATGTCCCATCTGAATGGAGTTTCCAGATGGAGAAGAAAGGGATGCCAAGAGAAACCCAAGCTGTGGGATCCACACACATCTGGCTTGGAAGCCAAAGGCTGTTCCACTGCCTCTGCCAGTGACGGTACTGAAGCAAGTCAAATAGATCAGGAGTTTGATGAATATTGGGTTCCTTTTTCTGTTACGTCACTGTTAGAGGAGTTTGAATCATCTTCAACACCTGCTGTAAGTACCAGTCCACCTGCATTGCCCAGACAGCTTCAGTAATTGATATTTTACAGTGCAATATTTATTAACTTCCATGTGGAGGTTTATGAAGGCTTTTTACAGTGCCTAAAAGGTGAATATCTAACAAACCTGGTGTCCCACTGACTCTTAGTGCTGCTCATTTGAAACAGTTTCTTCATATTTCCCATTAAGGAAACCAGCGTGTATCAAACCTTCCCCCAGGCTGGTCCGTGAGCTTTGTGGTGGCATCTCTTTTATTTTTCATCTGGGTTGGAATGGGGGGTCGGTGTAACTTCAGCAGCTGTGTTTCCTTTGCTGACCTGCTTCCTTCTGAAACCCACGGCACCCGATTCCTGCCCTGGCTGGACACGAAGCCACCGTGTCTGTGCACTGCTGCAGTGCCCTGGATGTTTGCCTGCTGCTTCCTAAAGCTGAGTTTCTCAGAGATGATAAACCACCCGGTTTTGCTCTTTAGACTGTAAAAGAATTGCTTGGTCATTGCCTTTCCTTTTGGATTTCTTGTTAGTCCAAGAGTGGGCATTTTTCATTGCTGTATGAGACAGCCTGTTTGCTACACCCCGACAATTTCAGTGCTACAATTGCTGCTAATGCCTTTTCCTTCTCACTTAAATCCTGATCGAGGAACTGGGTTTAGGCACATTGCTTAATTTAAGCATCCACACAGGAGCATTTGTGCTTTAATGCCCCTAACTAGAAATACACAAATAACCCCAGCAAACTGAAAAGTGTCTCGAGCTGTTTGTTTGCCTTTGATTTCTTGCTCACTTCACAAAATAACAAAACACTTCACAGTCGTTTGAGTGAAATGGATCCATTTTTCAATTAAAATTGCCTGGGTTTAAGCAATGTTGGCTTTTTTTTTTTTTTTTTCTTTTTAATGAAACATGTATTTTCTGGGATGGAAATGCCTACACCTCAGAAATTGGTGTGATTTGTTCCCTTTTTGCAGATGTTTGCTCTGAGGGCTCTTGCCACTGAAAAAAATCTGGTGGCAAGAAAACACATGAACCAGCAGAAGCGACTTTTGAAATCAGAATAAAGCCTAAAAAAATTTTTTCTACACCTCTGTTCGCCAAAACTTTTCATCTACCAAATGCTGGCTCCTTTATTAATGATGGTTTCATGGTAGTTTCTCAAGGAGAGCTGAAGCAATCGATCATTCATTCCCATCAGTAAAGTGCCCTTCATCTTTGCTTTTCACAGTGCCAGATCGAGTATTGAATGCATGTTAAATGCTAAAACCAAGAGAGTGAGTGTGGGAGGGATAATAGGCTAAATTAATCTGCACTGCCATTTATCTCCTGTCCACTTGTCCCTGTCTTTCCTGCATGTGTGTATGTGTGTGTGTGTAGGACACTTTCTTACACATTTCTACTCCCTCAAAGCAATGTTTCTGATTCTGCTCTGAAATACGTGAGCAAATCTCTACGGGAGTATAAATTACGAGAGAACTTACTTAAGCAGATGTACTGGTCAGCATTTTTATCTGGATGAAGTTCTGGGGATTCGATATTTTATTGCATTTTGTGGTCTGTTCCTTCCAGCCTGTGTTTTGCAACAGGGAAGTTATAAGGGTGGGGCGGGGGGTTGCATGTATTGGAGTCCATGCACAAATAGATTTGAGGGTAAAACTAAGGTGACATCCATGTCTCTGCAATTCTCAGGGGAGAGGGATAGTTTCATGATAGAATCATAGAATGGTTTGGGTTTGGAAGAGGCCTTAAAGGTCACCCGGTTCCAACCCCCCTGACATGGGCAGGGACACCTTCCACTAGTTTTTAACACACTTTTACTGTGGGTTTTGTTGTTTTTTTTTTTTTTTTCTGTGTTTCTGAACTAAACGCGGGACTCAGAGTGTGTAGTTCCCCCTGTTCTCCCTTCAAGCTGGCTGGCTCTGTTAACTCCCGCTACAAAGTCCTAAATGCAGTGATCTTTAGCCGGGCTTGATCGCTTAATCATAAAATCCTAGAATGGTTTGGGTTGCAAAGGGTCCTAAAGATCATCTAGTTCCTGAATAAACCCTGAAAAACCTGGAAAGACAGCTCCAATCCAAGGAACTGCAAGGAACTGCAGTAAATTACTGGGAGAAAGGTGAGCTAACAACGATGTGGAGGTTGTAGGTCTCTAACTTGCTTCATATTACTGCTGCGGGAACCTCCGGCTGAGAATTGCTGTGGGAAAACATCCCAGTGGCCTTTCCCTGACAGATGTTAAGCCCTGGTCCACCCCTTAATGCAGGAATGTGAAAGGCACAACAGGATTAGAAAGCACAGGCAAAGCAATCAGAGTAGTTAGGGTTTGATGTCATTTATCTTCCGGCACTAAAAGGATTTTCGGGGCAATACCGGAAACTCTGGTGAATATTAAGAGCTCAGGGAGGGCAGCTGAGGTCCTGGGGATGGGAAGGGAGGGATCAGTTTGCTTTTTGCAGGAATCTGGTGCAGGGAGATGACTTGCTTCTGCACAAGAGGAGTCGCAAGAGCAGTTGAAAAGAAATAAACAGTTTATCAGCACCTGAAGGGGGGGAAAAAAAATCACTATCATGATCAGTAGGCACCAGGATTCATCATAATGAAATTATGGCAAATTAAATTAATTTCTGTCTCTCCTAAGCTAAGAGGCAATGAGAGAGAGGGAGGTGTAATATAGCTCAGTGCTTGCAAGGCCTTTACAAAGGATCCAGGGGGCTCTTTCATTAGGAAATAAAGTGAAACTTGTAAAATTAAAACTGACTTGGGAATAGTGTGGGTGGGAGGAGGAAAACTAACTTGAGAGGTGACTGATGGCAGGGAAGTTGTGAAGCTGCTTCCTGTGGGGTCCTTCTTGATGGCTGAGCTGTCAGCAATGATTTGACAGATGAGTCTGGGGTGATACTGAACGAATCTGTAGGGGATGACGAGTTAAGGGGGAGGGTCTTATAGACTATTCTGGAGATAATTTTGTTGAAAAAAGTAAAGCTGAATTTCTGGTAGCAAGCTAATGAGTAACCAGCTGCCTGTAGCTGGTTAAATTCTGCAGGGGAGGAAGAATTCTCCTTATCTCAGTAATAACTGCTTCTTTATTTATTATTATTTAATTTTAAGCAGCGATGATAAAAGCAGGTGCCTGACAGGTATTGAAAAAGCCATGAAAAGTTTTGCTAAGGTTTGCATTTCTGGGATGAAATTTGTGAGAGGTGCTGTCTGACAAGAAAATCTCCTGCTTTAATGCAGAACCACCGAAGAACACAACTGCAAACCTACAGCCACGTTCCTCTCCAGAGATGGTATTTCGCCCGTGTCAGGTGGATTTGAAATACCTCCCCTTCTTTTCCCACACAACCACAGACCATCCCCTAAGCTCCTGTAAGAAAAATAGCACCACCTCTCCTAATACTTTCAAGTGACAGGCAAATTGGAAATCCATGATGCTTTTATTTTAGAATATTGTGGGGCTTGAAACCTGAAAGTAGCAGCTCGTTTTTCTCCTGGCTTTTACTCTGCTGGATGATTTAGATCTATGCAAAGGGGTTTGCTGACAGGTCAGAATTAGAGCTCTTATTTTGCCCTGTTGTAAACTATTTCTCAACATGCAAAATTAGGTCTTTAAGCAGGAAGAGTGAGGGGGGTAAGGCCGTGAGAGTCATTTTGGAGCCTGAACAAGTAGATTTAACCTTTCTTCCTTTGGTCACTGTAACAACATAGTAAATGTACTTTGGGGCTTGATGAAACTTAGTGAAACGACTTAGGCCAGGTTGGATGGGGCCCTGAGGAAGCTGATCTAGTGGGTGGCATCTCTGCCCGTGGCACGGGGTTGGAACTGGATGGTCTTTGACGTTGCTTTCAACCCAAACCATTCTGTGATTCTATAAAATAGACCTTCCTTCCAGCTCATCTTTCTGCTTTGTTTACATCTGCAGTAAATACTTAGGGTTGAGAAATGCCCACAGAGTTCATCACGCAGAGGCAGAGCCCGGTAGTCCTCGAGAATAAGGTTTGGGGCTGTCTGTGGGCAGCAAAGGACACAGTGATCTAATGCAGCAAAAGTTTCCAGCCTTTAAATAAGTGTTTGTTCGTACAACTGTTCAGCACATCAGCCTGGATCATCCATTTCTGGAAATATCCTTAGCTCTGGGGTGAGACCTCACAGCTGCCTACAGCTTCCTCACGAGGGGAAGAGGAGGGGCAGGCACTGATCTCTTCTCTTTGGTGACAGGACTCAAGGGAATGGCATGAAGATGTTTCAGGGTGGTTTAAGTTCGATATTAGGAAGAGATTTTTCACCCAGAGGGTAGTTGGACACTGGAATAGGCTCCCCAGGGCAGAGGTTGCAGTTCCAAGACTGACAGAGCTCAAGAAGCTTTTTGGATAATGATCCCGAGCGCATGGTGTGACTCTTGGGGTTGTCCTGTGCAGGGCCAGGAGTTGAACTTGGTTGATTCTTGTGGGTCCTTTCCAACTCAGAATATTCTGTGATTCTCTGATTCTGCTCTAGGACCATCCTGGCTGTGTGGGAGACATCCAGAAATGGTAGGCTACTGCTGAAGTGTGGACTTCTCTGCATCATCTTTGGAGATGCCTCTCTCCACAGACCACAAATGACCTGCACTGGCTTTTCTCTGGATTTAAGCACCTTGATTAGGTGGAGAAAGGGGGAATAGGATCCTCAGGGACTCTAAGTACTCATTGCTACTCCATGGCTGTCCCTGTGGCCAATGCATGGAGTTTTATTTACATGTATTTATAGCTTGCTGGGGCCTTTCAGTTCCCACAGACATCAGTTCCCACAGACACCAGGCCTTAATAAAATCCATCTGTAGGACAGGAAAGAGATGTCTTGTGGTGTGAACGATTTCCTTATGCATGTGTGATGCACCCTTATGTATTTATGTCTGCAACGACAATGATATATATATAAATGCAGCTACTCAACCTACATCTGCTTAAGCCACAGTTCTTGCAGCTTAGTGGTGTGCTCCACATACTATATTTTTTACCTTTTTTTGGGTAACAAAACTGCAGTGAACATTACAGCTGCTATGAAAGTCACAAGTTGAATCATACTGAGCTACCTGGCTTAACTCCAGTCAAACCTACTTGACCACTAGGCTCTTAAATGCAAAAAACCTACTCCAATGCTATGCCCTGTGCCAGAGGGGCTGCTGAATCTAATGATGTTTAAACCAGTACAGTAAAGGCATCTTTGATCTGTACCCAAAAAACTTATTATTGTGCTTCTTTCGGGATCAGATGAAAGTAAAATAAGCCGTATCTTGTATTATGAGTGGAAACGCCATTTCCTGCTGGAATTAGAAAACAAAGCTCTTTGGGATTATTGTAGGGATCAGCAGGCACAGTGAGGCAGGGAGAAGTCTTTCCCTTGTCGGTCTTTGCTGTTGCGTTTGGGGTCTGATTATTTTTTGCTGACTTGGCCATTCATCAGGTGCCTGAAAGAAGCAGCACAAACGGCAGTTAAGCCTCTTCCCTCTGTCCCTGCGGAGAAGGGAAGCAGCCATCGCTGCATCTGCCTCTTTGCAGCGCTCCCCTTCAAACTGGATAAATAAATTAGAGGTATGGTCGTTCAGAGAACCAACCGGGAGCAGCTGGGGATTGTGGATTCAGTGATTATGGATTCAGTGATTATGGATTCAGTGGGCTGTGCTCCTCTGGTACAGAAAACAGCCACCACGGGCACCTCTTGGGCAGCATTGTGGCTTCTCCTGTATTATTTAGTGCGCTGTCTTCGCAATCTGGGCATGCAGAAATGCTCAGAAAGAGGTGTTTCTCCCCCTGAGAGACGCCCTTTTAGTTTTCACTCTTAGAGTGCTTGTTTTCAGACAGGTGAATCTTTTACAGCGTTTATATTTTAGGCACGTGGTGACTCCACGGGCCGAGTATGAACTTCCTGTTGTGTGGACAACTCTTTTGAGAAGCAAATTTTATTCATCAAAGACAACCCTTTAATTAACTTCCACACTTCCATGGGGAGAGGAATATAAAGACAGATAATAATACTAATAATGACAACAATAACGACATATCTTGTTACAATTACAAATGAAAATACCTTGTTGCCACTATAAATGAAAATAAATGCTGAAGGGAGAGAGTTTCAAGGTTTGTTTTGTTTTTCTTTTTGTTTTTGTTTCTTTTATAAAGATTTTAATAGCATTAAATGTAAATTGAACATAATCATTGTCTCATTTCTGAGCTTATCTCTGAGGCTGAAGATTAAGAAGTTCATTGTGTTGACAACATAGTGGGAAGTGCCAAAATCAAGCACCATCTTGTTGGTTAAAGTGCCATTTTGAATTAAGAGGTAGAAGGCAGAACTTTTATTTTTTTGTACCCCTGCTCCCAGTTATTTTGCAGCTGAGTAAAGTCTGTGCACGGTGTGGATTTATTACATAAGAGATCTAACATAAAATTTACATTAGAGTGAAAATTAATAAGAGTTTATTTAACTTTAGAGATTGGGAAGGATCAGATGCATGAGCCTAACAAGCCATTTTACTTTGGGGATGGGGAATTACTGGTGTACAAATCCAGGAGTTCTTCTTGGGCAGATAATTTAATGAGGTCATCAAAATGACTGGATGTCAGCTCCAGAATCTTTCCTTCCATTAAGGGGAATTAGGTATGGAAATCTCCCTTTTGAATCATCTGCTGGTTATAGAATTCATGCACTTAGTGGCAAGATTTACTTGATGAAAAGATTGGGGATCAGGCTGTGCACTCCTCAGTGCAAGCAATGTGACAGGAATCAATTCCCAGCTCCCTCTCTTGCAGTGACAGTGTGGAATTCCTGTCTGTGCTGGATATGGCCTCTTCCATAGCAAATTAAAAGTGATGTAGTTGCTCAGCTGGTGCAGTGAGTCCTGGCATCATAAATAAATGAAATGCATTTTGACGAGTGAGCACAGAAATGGTATCTTAATTTGACTAAGCAGAGGTAATAACTAGTCATTGGATCCAGTTGTGTCTTCATATGGGATTCTTTCTCTTTCCTGTACAGTGTCAGAGGAGTCCAGTTTTATTTACTGTGAGAGTGGTGATGCCTTGGAACAGGTTGCCCAGAGAAGCTGTGGATGCTCCATCCCTGGAATTGTCCAAGGCCAGGTTGGACAGGGCTTGGAGCAATCTGAGAGAGTGGAAGGTGTCCCTGCTTATGGTGGGGAATCAGAACAAGATGATCTTTAAGGTCACTTTCCAACCCAGGCCATCCTATGATCCTAATATCCCAGACAGCTTTCCCAACTGAACTGTTTGCAGAAAAACACTGAAGTGGGAAAAAAAAACTGCCAAACTTTGTACTGAGACCTTTAGAGAGGTCTCAATTTAATTTTAGTCAGAGTTGTGTGTTTGGTAAAGACTTTAGGGACTGGCCTTGCTCCTCAAAGGAAGTGCTGGAAGAGTTGACGTAAGTCTTGAAAGAGCTGGTGTCCATCAGTACTGACAGAGAAGCAGGAAGGAGCTGAAGAGTCAGGACAGGCCATGGGTCTCGAGGAAAGAGGGGCCATAAATAGTCATCTTGACATTTTTTAAATCAAAGAACTTTCCTTCACTCCAAATCCCACCAAAGCTGAAAAAGAACCAACCAAACAAACAAAAAAACCCAAAACAAAGCAAACCACTGACAAATGAGTCTTTTCAATACAACTGTGGCTCCTCCATGTCCTCTGAAAGAGAAAAAACTCTACCATTTTCTCCAGGTCTTTTTCAAGTATTTCTCGAGTTTTTGACAGAAACCTCGTGGAAAACCAGCCCTTTGTAACTAAAAAGATGTGAAGTGCTTCTGGGGGAGCTCAGAGGCTGAAAATGCCCTGTTGATCTTAACAAAGCTTGAGAACTACTGCACTGAGCAAATAAGTACCTTTGGGAAGCATTTATGTCTCTTGCCCCTATTTTTTGTGGTCCCAAAGAGCAAGGCCAGCAACGAGTGCTTACAAGAAATAATGGTGCTGGAATTTGGGGTGTAAAGGAGAGGGACAACCACGAAAGGGGACTGGTTGGGCTCCCTGCCTGCCTGTTACAGTGCTGTAAAGCAGAAAGGTAAAGTGCTTTCCTGAAATACTCTGCCATTATCATGTAGATGATCACTGTAAGGAAACTTGTCCCGCTCAAACTCAGAATTCTCCTCTGAGTACGATATTTTCCTGGGTGAGCCATCAGGTAACTCCCCTGTCCCGCCTCGTTTTGCTATAAAACCCTTCTTTTGGCAATTTTAGGTGCGATGCCAACCATCTGTGGTGGCCTCCTTACCCGTCCACCCCCTATTTTCACTTTATCACCCCCACTGACTCTGCAGGTCCACAGCCACTGTCCCTCTGCTGACCACAAGGAAGAATATTTTGGGCAGCTCCTTCCCAGTATTTCCTTCTGTCTTCCACTAAGACCCAGGACTCTTGTAGCCCTCCTGTGCCCCCATGTGCTGTGTGTTGTGTTGTCTCAATTGCTCTGCAGGTTGATAAATGTCTCTAAGTGTCTCATTATGCAATTAATTTCAATTGCAATTCCCATCATCTCTTCCCTTCTGCAGGCATGCAACGCAGCAGGAGACTAATAAAACCATCACCACCAGCACCAAAGCCATCAAGCAGCTGTCTGAGATTGTCAGAGGCTCATCCAGGGTATGTGCCAATCCAGGTGATGTTGGGGGAGGGCGATGGGTCTTGTGGAAGGAGGAATAATAAAAAAAAAGAAGTGGTAGTGGGTGCTTTAAGGCTGTTGAGCTCCGTGGCTTGTTATAACTTCCTTTCCTGTTACACGGTAAATGGAATTTTCACTTATAAATGACCCAGAGGAGAACAGCTGCAGAAACCAGTTCTTCTCCCAAAACTGGTATCACGTGGAATTGGAAATTGAGAACTCAGCAATAAAGCCTTGGCCAGTTCACATTTGTCTCGGAGTCTCACTCAGTTTGGGTGAAAATACCACAGAAATCATCTGGCTCCACATAAATTTGGCACTGGCTAAAGACTCTGTCTTGCAGTGGGTGCACTGGGGACTGGTGAGTTTGGAATTGAAGTGTGTGGAAAAGCCAAAGCCACGGAATACATCTGGATATGACATTCAGTCAGTGCTGTGTGCTGGTGAAAAGGCAGCTTTGGGGATAGATAAATACAGAGTGTGGCCAGATCAGAGCAGGACTTTGAGTTGCAATTTGCCCCACAAAATCCCTCTGTTATATGGACAGACTGAGATGTCATCAGGAGGTTCAGCTCCTATGAACAGGATTGTCACAGGGTGTGAATGGTCCCAATCCCTCGGTCTCCAGTGCAAACGTTGGACAAAGAGAAGGTTTCTGACCTTCCTACAAACCCCTTTACACTCCAGGTATTCCTGCTGAATTTGACCTGTGGTTTGAATTGTGAGGAAGAACAGAAACATACTGTGGGATCAAACTGGTGTGAGGGTAGAGGAGTTTGACCCACATAAAAGATGATTCAGCAACTGAAATGCCAATAAGGATGATTCTACTTGATTCTGCCAGGCAGTTTTCTGGTATCTTCTTGCTTGCAGCATCCATATGGTTTCTAAGTCAGGAACTTTCCTGAATCGATGTTTTATCCTCACTCACTTCCTGCCATTTTCCAAAGTCATGTGTTACTTTGCTGCCCTTCCACCAAGCAATAACACCGCTCTAAACACACCACTCATCTCTGTCCCAAGTGGGTTTTACAGCCTGGATTTATGGCACTTGCCAACAGGCAGATGAGATAAGGATTTAAAAGTTAAATCACCCCAGGCTATGCTTGTAACATGTGGAGGACCCTGTGCAATTCAGCCCACCCAAACAAAAAATGAATGGGTGATGGTCCACTCCAGAGGATGAGGAGGGAAGCCTGGAATGACTGTTTCCATATGTTGACATCAAACTTGTGCAGGCATCAGCCTTAATAATACCAGGCTAGTTTTTAACGTGTTGCTTTGAGTAGTGATGGACTGCAAGGACTATTTTTTTGTTCCTTTTGTTGCATAATTACATCTGAGCTCGATGAAACAGAAGATGCTGTCTTGGAAATATGGGCATCTGGGCTTTTTTGGTGCTCTTTTTGTGCTGATCTCCTGGCTCCATTTTGTGACATAAATTGAGTCAAAAGGGGAATCAGGCAAGGTCACATTAAACCTAATTATAGTGCCACATAAGAATGTCATTATTTGCCCTTGAAGCCCATGCAATGTCCGCTGGGGACTCTCAAGAGAATAGTTTTTACTATCATGGGGAAAAAAAGTACTAAATTAAAGGGAAAATATTTAAGAGCTGAAGGAAATAGATACACAAACAATTTTAGTAATATAAGAAATAAACTTGCTGCTCTCTATTGCATTGCATAATAATTTTTTTGCTCCCTGCTCAATTAATTTAACAGATTTTATTTTTTTTTCGCTCTTCTTTTCTAATGCTATGCAGTTTAAGTAATTAAACCTACAAATTTGGATATAAAGCCTGTAGCCCTCATCTCTTACGCAGAATAAATAGTTCTGGTGGATATATTGGCTGCTGGTCAGTAAGTCCCTCTTGGGAATCTGGGTAGGACTGCAAAAACTTTTCTCCCATAAAATTACTCACAGCAGGAAAAGCCTTCTATTAATTTAGAGCTTTATTAGTCCTTACCAATCCGTCCTTCTGTGGATTGCTTTGCATGCACACAACAGACAAAAAAATGTATTTTTTTCCCTTTATTCCTTATTTTCCACCAGCCGTGCACTGCCAGCAATGTGCACTGTGGGAGTTTCTCTGTCTTCCCATGAAGCTCCAAGTGCTGCTGGAGCTACTGGAGTCAGGATGCCCAACAGAGCAAACTGATAGTATTTGGGGAGCAAAGATTCTGCTCTAAGTGGATCAGTGGGATACAAGGCAGGAGATTGATGTAAAATAGCACATGGCTATTTTAGGGCTTCGTTCCAAAATAACCTCCAAGGATGTAAATAGACAGACCTATCAGGAATTCCATTTTTTTTTTGGTTAGGATGGATGCTGGAACATGAGATCAGCTCTCCAGGGTGGCAGTTTTATCTTATTTTGCATGTATAACAAACATAAGGTTTATGGATCTTTGTCTATAGAATGGCAATAATGATACTTGCCCTGCTCTAAAAATGGTTTTAAATCTTTAGACGAAGAACTCTAAGACTGGGATATTCTTTTGTGTGTGGAAATGCTGCCATTAAAAATCAAAGATGTTTATCCCATCCTTTATAAAAGCTGCTTTTGTATTCTTAGGCAGTTTTCTGGAACAGCTGAAATGGCTGCAAACTGAACAATTCTGAATTCTGAAATGGCTGTAAACTGAACATTTGTGCTCAGTAGCTTTAGTGTAGGTTGGGCTTTGTTTGCTACTTGTATTTTAAGGTGACTTCCCACTTCCTTGCAGTTCATTCCCCTCTGTAAAACCTGGATACAGGAGCCCCTGCACATGTAAAATCTGAGATCCAGGGGGTAGAGTAGTTCCAGGAGAATTTCCATTGCCTGGCACTGTTTGGATTTGGTCATTCCATGTGAGAGCAGAGATTTTAAGTCATGTTGGATAGTTACATCAGGCTGACTGGGGTCTTCCTTCCTAGAACACTTTTGTTTAAAACACAGATTGGAATCTTGCTGGAGCAAGCTCCAAACAGAAAGGTGGTGACATTTGGG
Source organism: Cephalopterus ornatus (assembly GCA_013396775.1). Lineage (NCBI taxonomy): Eukaryota > Metazoa > Chordata > Aves > Passeriformes > Cotingidae > Cephalopterus > Cephalopterus ornatus. Next base: position 52,472 of record VZRE01005542.1, on the reverse strand, counting down.
CTCTTTGGAAAACACGAACACAAGTTGGTTTCTGACAATCAGGTGCTAGACCAGGCAGAAGGAACATTGTGGCTGATGGACCTCTCAATTCCAGTAAGTCTCCCATTGCCATCAAATGAGGTGATGATCATCCAAATAAAGGATTTTTATAAGAAGATCCCTTGGATTATTTTCTCCAGTGCTATACTGAATATCGAAGTGGCATTATTTTTAAGTGCTTTGGCCTGAAAGACCAAAGAATTACATGCTCACTTCCTAAAAATAAAGTCTTGTTACATCCTGGCAGCCCCAGTGAAATTATTTAGGATACTATTTGCGCCCACCTTGTTTATTTGATGTCTCCCCCCAGGACAATTTTCCAGGGTTTCAGAGACACTCTGCTACTTGATTTATCTCCACAGACCTTCTAACCAGCTTTCTCTTCTCCCAAAACAGCAAGAGAGGCTCCAGCTGGACCGGCTGAAGAACCAGCTGTCGGATGCCATCCAGAGATACGGAGCTGTGCAGAAGGTGAGGGTCTCTCTTGCTTCCACTCTTCCACCTGTGAGTCTGGGAATGTGTTAAGTGTGAGGGAGCATGACTCCTGGGTGCCTGGAACATCTCCAGAGTGCTGGTTACATGTGGTTTCCACCCTCTTTTCTTACTTTGTCAGTCAAGAAATCGTAGAAAAGCCTTTTAAGATCATCAAGTCCAGCCATCAACCCAGCTTCCCTGGGCAGCCTGTTCCAAAGCTTTACAACCTTTTCACTTACAAAATGCTTCCTAATATTCATTCTAAACCTCCCCTGGCACAATTTGAGAGCATTTCCTCTCATCTTGTTACTTGGGGAAGGAGACCAATTCCCACCTCACCACAAGCTCCTTTCAGGGAGTTGTAGAGAGCAGTGAGGTCTCCCCTGAGAGTCCTTTTCTCCAGGCTGAGCCTCCCCAGCTCCCTCAGCTGCTCCTCACCAGACTTGTGCTCCAGACCCTTCCCCAGCTCCGTTGCCCTTCTGTGGACAAGCTCCAGCCCCTCAATGTCCTTCTTGTCATGAGGGGCCCAAAACTGAACCCAGGATTGAAGGTGTCTCACCAGTGCCAAGTGCAGGGGGATGTACTACTGCTTTGGAATATTCACACACATGGGACTGCAGAACAATGCAGCAGCAGCTGAAAAGAAGGAAAAGTGTGTTTTTGCCATCTGTGTGTCTGGTAGGACCTTTAGTGCTTCATCTGGCTCAGCCTTGATGTTATTTTGGTGTGAAGCGATTGCACAATGCCCTTTTCACCTTTTCTGCTCACAGAAAATGTGCAGGCAGCTTTGATAATTTAAATATTCCCCCACCTTCTGGCTCTGCCTTGCTGTATGGCTTTGCCAGAAAGTTTCTGAGCACGTCTTGTGGCTTGGATCTGTCACCAAGATCAAGCTGTTTAATAAAACAAACAAAGCCTGAACTCCAGCTCCTTCATTTGCTTCTTGCTCACCCTCTTTACCCTGGGGAGGCTCCACTGATGAGCAGATTTGCTTTGCTTTTAAACACTGTAGTAGTGACTTAAATTTAGCATCCTCAAACTGCTTCTCTCCCCGGCATCAGCAAAGTTTGCAGATATAATCTGGATTAATCAAAAAACACAACCTGGACAAACTCTGGTTGCTTTCTTGTTTCACTTCAGTGAGTTTGACCCGTGGCTGCAACGCATGGGAAGGATATATTGCATTTGTACAGGTGTCATAAAATTTGGCTGGCAACATGCACTTAATAATGTATCAATATGCGTTTAATAATGGATCTCTCTTAAAAAAACCTCTGTGCTGATGGATTTCTCAACACCTGCTGCCTATGCCTTAAAAATAAACAAATAAACAAATAAGTGTACCTAAAATTGCACTTGTATTGCATAACTGCACTGCATTATCTCTAGTGTTGTCTCACATTTTAAGTTATTTCTCTGTCCCATTCAAGGAACTAAGTTTGGGGTCTTTAAGTGAAATTATTTTTTCTGTGAAATGAGAAGTTGGAACGATTTGGGTAAAGAGCTCCACCCCCATATGCACACACACTTTTTAATGCCTTTTTTCCCCCATGCTCGTGAGTACAATCCGTCAGAACTGCACATCCAGGTTTGATTTCTTTTATTTTAAAAACTGTCATCGATTCAGAGGTGCCAAAATTAACCAGTGCAGTTTGTGAATGCCCTGTTGCGTCAGGAAACCAATCTGAGTGGGAAATTGCTACTTATCCACGTCCTGGCTGTCATTCCTTAAATGCCTGATTCAGTTTTGATAACCTTGTCATTCGGGAAGCTTTGAAGCCTTTTAATGCCTGTAAGACCGAGCTTTTCAGTGCTGTTATACTCCCTTTCTTTTTCTAAATAGTAGGAGCTTTCTCTATGTCCTTTTCTTTAAAAAGCAGAAGAAATAGCTTTATATGACTCCTTCCCTAAATATTTGGACTGTTTTCTCAGGCATTTTCTCTCTTTTTTTTTTTTTTTGTTTTTTTTCTTTTCATTTTAACAGAAAATAGCAGAGAAATCCAAAGCTTTGCTTCCTACTGGGCAGAGAAGCACCAAACAGGTAAGTTCATGTATCTTTGTGTTTGACAGTAAGAACAATGCTAAAAAAAGGCTATTTTCTACCCCCACTAATGATGCTGAAGAGCTTGGTGCTCCTCCACTGCCTACACTGGAGCCAGTGAGGTGTTTTTCCAACAGGGATGTGTGACGTCTTTGGAGGTGGAGGACAGAGGACTCAGGAAAAACAGACTTATATAAGACCGGTTTAATTATTATCCGATTTTCCGTTCCCGTGGGGCTGTTTTTCCATTCTTGATGGAAGTTTTTCCTGCTCTGAAATTTATCAAAAAGCGGTCCTGTATCCTCTTTCACTTGGAAATCACATTCCAAGGGCAATTTCGTAGCATGGATGGAGAGGAATTCTTGTCAAACCTGTCCCCAGTTTTAAGAGAGATCATGTATTCTGCTTTCTTCTCTACTTTTCAGTGTGGTTAACTGTTATATACATATGCAAATAGAGCTTTTTTATTCTCTTTTTACCCATATTAGGAACTTTTTCAATTAATGAATACTGGATGGAATCAGAACATATACACATATGTTCTGATTTTTATATCCTCATCCATACGTACTGTGATTACTCCATGTATGGTGCATATGTTTATTTTCATATGTACGTGCAAGTGTATGTATATATAAAATATAATTAAATACACGGGTCCCTGTGAACATATGCAAATTTTAAGAATATAAAGATATACATATAGATGTATAGATACAAATATATGAAGATATGTATGTGTAAGTATATATGTAAATATATGCATGTGTGTGTTCCCTTTCACAAACAGGAATGCAAAATACTATATATATAAAAGGGGGGGGTGTGTGTAAGAAATCACCAGAGATTTCCAAGAGAGGTTTGATGTCAGGAGATCAGTTGGCTGCAGTAAGAATCCAACAGGCATTAGGTTGGTCTCTCAAATCCTACATGTTAGAAATGTGTAGGTATTTGTAACTGATCTCGTGCCACCAAAAAGCAGAATTCTCTGCCTGATTTCAGTGATTATTTCTGGTATTCTTGATAGTCTTTTAAAGCACAGTCGGCAGATTTGCTGATTTCCTGATGAGTTTTCATTCTTTACCTTGCTGTGCCACCTGGGTTTCTATAACCTCCTTAATGTATATAAGAAATAGTTGTACTTTGTAACATCGATGTGTCCCTGCAAAGAAGGGTGGAATGATGCCACCAAAGATCCCAAAATTAGGGCAAGTGAATGGACTGAAACTTTAATATTAACTATATTTGAAGCAATTACAATTCTGCCTTGGACCAAAACTTTAATATTAACTAGATTTCAAGCAATTACAATTCTGCCTTGGACCAAAACTTTAATATTAGGTAGATTTCAGGCAATTACAATTCTGCCTTGGAGCTTGTTGTTGTTTGGTTGGTTTTAGGTGTCAGTGAAATGAAATTAAGGCCCCAAAGGACTGATGAATTTCTTTATCCTGGTTGGGAATTCCCACCACCACCTTTGGGGTGACTGTGCATAGATCTCACTATTCAGCTGTGAGTATATAAAAATTAAACAGCTTATTTTTGCCCACCAGCTGCTGATCTCTGATGAACATGGTCACAAATATCAAATATTTATTGGGTTTGATGGTTGAGCTCAGAGATAAGGGGGGGGTCATTTTGTGCAAATTAGCTGTGATTTGTTTTCATGCTTTATTGCATCACTTCTTGGGCTTTTAACCATCTTTGTTAGGCTGTTGTTGGTGGAGTGGATTGCAGAGGAGAGAACAGCTCTGATCTTGCCTGGACTACCGTGTGGTTTCATGGCAGTGGCTATTCCATAGGATTTGGGACACTGCTGGCCATTAACAAGTGTAAATAGGATGAAGGGTGCTAATTAGTGCACCTGGAGGAAGCCTGGATAAAATCAACTTTTTTGGTGTATTGACAGTGGTTGATGACTCCAAAAACAACCTTCTCTGGAAGCGAATATATTTTTAATACAGGGAAAAAATAGGATGTCAGACAAAAACACTCAAATTTTGAGGCAAGTAATGGTGTGGCTGGAAGAAAAGGGAGGCTGGAGGAAGAAGAGGACAGACAAACCCCTTTGCATTAAAACAGATAAGAATACTACCCCTAGGGGACTGTAGCAGTGCCAATCTGGTGTGGGACAGGCAGCATCAGCAGAGATTCTGTTGGATCGGATGCAGGTTGTTTCTTCTTGTGGCTGTCACCTGCTGGGGGTTTCGGTGGATTATGGAAAAGGAGGTTGTATTTTGTCCTGGGTGAGATGGTTCTGACTCAGAAATAGGCGGGATCCCACTCAAGAGCACACTCTTTCCATGCAGTGACACTTTCTTGGGCTGGGGACACAAGAGTCTTCACGCAAACTGCTTGAAAAGGATGAAAATTAAGCCACATCTGCTTCAACTTCCCTATACTTTTGCAGCTTCACGTCTTCTCTTTTTCCTCCTTCAAGCACGAAAAGGGGAGGAATTAAAAGTACAAAACCTGCTGAAGGCAACACAGTGGTTGGTTTTTACTTACTATTTTCCCAGCTGCAGCTTGGTCAGGACATGCAAAATTATAGTTCCCCCGGGAAGTGTAGCCTGACCACGATGTGCATATATTAGGGCAGTAATGCAAAATTCTACATGTGTTCAGGAGACCTGATTTACGGGTCTTGTGAAACCACAGAGTGACTCGGTGCAGACCCAGTCTTGATTCAAACACCGTTTGCCTGCGGGGCTTCGTTCTGTTTTATTTATGCTTTAATTTATTACAGCAAGTTGTAAGAGGTCTGAAGAATGCTTGTTTTTTTCTAGATGCGTGTCCCTGTAGTTCCCCTCTTCCATTGCTGAGTGGGAAAGATAAGATGTTTGATAACACAGACCCTAATAATTTCCTTTTAGGGAGTAATTGATTCCCTAGACCCACATAACAGGTAAAAATTGCCATGTGAAGCTCTGGGAGAATTAGTCTCCTGCCCATTGTGGTTTGCTGTAAGTACTCTTTAATTGAGTTTATTTGTTTATAAAAGCAAAATAAAAGCATTGATCCAAAATTCCTTGAAGCCTGAAGTTATATAAATTCTTAATCAAATATGTATTTGTAGGAATGTGTTTGTTTATAGACAAATCGATGTAGTTCTGTGGGTGCATATATTGAAAGACACAACTTTTTACTACACTAAGTGATCATTGTTGAACGTGCCTTGTGGCATCTGTTAAAAAAAAATTGAAAGAGTCCTTTCCCTTGAATCTGTGAAAGTAATTTTAAATATTCACCCACTGGCCAAAATGAGACCTCAGAAGGCTCATTAAGAGAGTGCCCAGGGGAATCCTGGAAAGGAGTTTTCAATTTAGGGGAATTGCTGGTGCAGGAAACAGAGACAGTGTTTGGTGATGTGGTCACCTCTGCTTCCTGACTGTGTGTGGAGCAGGTGGGCTTCAAACCCCACTTCTCCTGAACACACCATGGTGAAAAACAATTGTTCCTCCTTCCAGGCAGAGCCCACTGTAGGAGAGGGAATATTTCAGGTGTCCCCTGGAGCCTGGGATGGTGTGGTCAGGGCTAGGAGAGGCTGGACAGCTGAGCAGACATACGTGAAATCCATTTCTTGGATGAAATCCCCTTCTTGGGTGAAATCCATCCCACAGTGCAACAGTTGGATAGAATATAATATGATAATGCTCTAATAGCACAGAATAGGTTATCTATAATATTGAAATAATAAATGATAGCCTGAGGAAAACCCACAATGGCCAATAATCTCTCTGAGCACAGGAGATGAAAAGAATCCTTTTTAATTCTTATTTTAATTCTTTATAATTATTGTGCATCCGATATCATCTGCTGCCAATAGAAAGAACCTGTTATTGTGCCCTTGGTTGAATAAATTCAAGTTCCAGATATTAAACCCAGGAGCAGACAAGGCTGAGAAGCTGAAGGCGCTCTCAAGGAGTCATCTCTGGCAGTTCCTGGCAGGGATGGCCGAGTTTCTTCATGCTTAAGGCATCTGTGATGTGTCTTTGGGCCACCTCCATCCTTTCTGGATCCTCACTGACCACACTGAGCCATCTTAGCCCTCTGAGCAACCTGGTCTAGTGGAAGTGTCCCTGCCCATGGCGAGGGGTTGGAACTAAATGATCTTTCAAGTCCCTTCCAACCCAAACCCTTGAAATTCCATGAAATTCTGTCCTCTCAGCTAATGAGCAGCAAAGTGGTCTTTCCTTTTTTTTTCCTGGAGGAAACTTTTCCCAGCAATATTTAGAAATTAAAATTACAGTAATTGTCATAGTGTAATGGCATCCCTCTTCATTTCCTGCTGCTCGTGGGCAGAGGGAAAGATAATTACTGCTGTGGAACACGGCAGTTGCCAAAAAGATGCCTTTGTTTCTTATTCCATAAGCCTACTTGACCCATCTCTCAGAGGTCACTAAATTATGTTTCTTAGGAGCTCAAAGATGGGTAATAAACCTCTATTTGCATATACAAGCTTTTTTTCTCCTGACTGCATCAATTTATTCTTGCTTTAAGTGGACCTCCTTCTCGCAGGAAGCATCATTTCTCTCTTCCTTCCTGTGTTTATGAAGTTGTTCTTTTTTGTGTGATTAGAGTAAAATTCTAATTTTGGGGGCAGCAAGATGCAATCCTTGTGCCTTTATGGGAGAATAATTTTTTGGCAATAATATCTGCATAAACTGAACGTATGTATGTGCGTGTGGAATGGCTTTAGTTATTTGGGCTTCTATTTTTACCAGGCCCTTAAGATGGTAGAAGCTGTATAAGCACAGCTACTACATTGTGCCACCCTGAGGATCTCACGGGCTCAGCAAACACCACCAGGCTATTTTGAATAATTAACTATGAGTTTGTGATGCAGTAGGTTCTCCTCAGGCTGGAAATCCAAAGAGGTTTGAAACTGGCTTCAAAATTTGCGGGAGGTTGTGCTCTGTATTTTCCTGAAATGCAAAATTGAATTTCTCACAATCAAAATACAGCTTTTGCCCCGACAAATGGAGCTTTTTATTTACACATTTATCTTACTGACTCCAACATCTTATCTTAGAGCTCATCCCAGTTCTAAATGCTCCAGACTGGCTGCTCTATCTCAGGAAATCAAGCCTTGGCTTGGGTGATAATTTATCTTGCATGTGTGGTAGTAATTGCTGTGTCTTTTCAAGGTCGTTTGGGATGCAGCTCCTCCTGTAAAAAGTGTTATTTCAATAATGTCAACTTTGTTTTAAATGACTGTGCATCCATTAAAAGCCATATTGTAATCAGCCCACTCCCCTGTTCCCAGGGCTGTCAATACGGAGCATTTAAATCACACAGTTATTTTTTTCTTGACTTTACTGAAGTGTGGGCTGTTGTTTGGTTTTTGATTTTTATTTATTTTTTTTTTAAGGCAGTCATTTAAATCAATTTTCTTAAGAAAATTTAAATATTTTCTTTTCTTTTTCTGCCTGTTTGGCGGCAGAGAAATGGATTCTAATAAAGGGATTTCTGAAGTGGATGGAAATAGACTCACACCTAATTTTTTTTATTTGTTCCTTGTATTCTCAAGGGAGGTGGAATCTATTCTGAATGTCCCAAAGTACTGTTCTTGCACTGCTTTCAGCGTGTCTGAGAAGGGAAGGTCTTTTCTCCTCAGCATGCCCACGATCTTGAAAAAAAAATTCCAGTGGGCTTTATAGGCACAGAACTTCACTAACTAACCATTAAACTCTCTTTTTGTCAGGGATGCAGCATTTTGCAACTGTAAAAGATAAAATATAAGGAATCCTCCATCCTTGAGGATGATAACACCTGCACTGTAGACCTTGGGAAAACACCAGTGCTGGTACACAGGTTTGATGGGACATCAGGAGTGCTCAGGGCTTCAGTGTTGCACGTCAGAAATACCCCAAATCCTACTATATGTTTGAAGGAGATAATTAGCAAAGGCTAGAGGTGTGAGCCTCCAAAAACATTCCAATCTCCTCATTCTACAAAAGAAGAAAAAGAAGAAAAGACCAAATCTGTATAAAGGTTTTGGGGGGAATTCCTAAATTGCCCAAAAAACTTGAGCATTGTGGATTTTCCTCAGCAATCCCCTGTCGTGGGATCAGCCCACTTTTCTTGCCTGTGTCTGCTGATGAAACCAGAAAGTGCAACTGCCTCTACCAGCACTGAAGCAAAGGACTTATTATTCATTCCCTGGGTTTTTGGTTAGTTAAGTTTGGGGTTTTGGG